>JAAXOA010003526.1:0-11361 GCA_036561885.1 Salina celebensis
ACGTTTTTTTATGAAAAAAGCTTACTTTTGCAGTTGGAACGTGCGTGAACGGCGTTGAGTCAAAATTTTCACGGATGGTTTTGTGTGTCTGACAGAACTCTAAGGAACGAAGCTAAAGTATATGTCATAATATTTGCCACCATAATATAAACGTACCAATAAATTAATGCAACATGCCACAGAAAAAACATACAAGTATCTGCCAAATATATACGTGATTTCAAAAGCCGAAATACCGAAACGCGTTGCTACATAACTTGCTACACCGGCAGTGTGACGGCTACTGTAATATGGTGCAATAGCAACAAGTCACAAGAAGATGACATCGTGCACTTTATAATTGTCATACCTCCCTACTGCCAAGCCTATCATATCTATAATTAATTCAGGCCTTAATCTATTGGTTTCGTCGAACAAATAGCCTAAAAATGAAATAAGACCTGCGCCATATGACAAATATGATGGAACTTGCATTTTTTCTCGATAACAACCAGAAAAATCATCAGTGATGAATTTGCATCAGTGATGCATCGAAAATTACACTGCAAGGCAGATGGAGAAAAAATTAAACGAGGGAACCACGACGATGTTAAGTCGCTACGTGTTTTCCAGCAAATTAAGTATCAGGTATTACGGTATCAAATATGCCTCAACAAATTATATAAAGTTCATATAATGATTTCCACTTATAAACTATACAGGCGCAACAGGAGGCAGACATGGATCACGACATGCTTCTTGATTTAATGAAGTGGAGACAAAAATACATCGAGTTATACCCATCCAAAATAATTGGGGGGTATATCCAACAAGTGTCTTTGAATCCTTTTATCACAGTACTCTTCTTTGAGGAGAGTTTGCGCCATTTACGGCAACTAACTAAAGTAAGAGCAGTAACTCTGCACTTGGATGCCACGGGTTCCATCTGTAAAGCCCTGGGGGAACTGGACCCAAGACGTGTATTCTACTATGCCATGGTGGCGAAAGGAAAATGTGGCCAGCCTGTCCCTGTTTTGGAATGGTTGGCCTCGCAACAAGATTATCTTGCTATCAAGTACGCCCTTGATGCTTTCTTCGGAAAGTTCCAGCGCATGTTTAAAGTTCCTGCTAGTCGGATGTTTATAAATAGAATCGAACTGGACTTTTCGCTTGCATCAATTCAGGCGACAGTGCAAGTATTTACAAGTTTGGAGTTGGACGATTACTTACGGAGTCTATGGATAGCCCTAAGGGAGTATAAAAAGGTTAAGTTAGTACTGCATATATGCAGGTTCCATGTGGGTCGTTTCCTCCGGGCAAAAATCAAAGAAACATTTGGAGACCGGGAGATTGTCAGGCGTCTGTATAGGTGGGTATACAGATTCACCAAGGCCAGAACAATGACCAAGCTCGCAACAGCCATGGAAGAAATATTTCTTTTAGTCGGGAATCAAGTGAAAACAAATGAGGTCGTGGAAGTTTTGGAAAAAGAAGACGAGTATGCCGGCAATAGTAAGTATTTATTACGTGTCTATACTAGGACGGATTTCTAAATTTCTTAAATGGTGTTGATACAGGAGCTTTCAACTGGAGAAAATTTGATGTACACCGCCTTTCCTATAGTACCTGTTTTCGAGATAGAACTCCATTTGGCGCTTACTTCGATCAAATGTACACTGACATTAATAACGTAGGATTGACAGATACAAGTACGAATGAGGCCAACCCTTTCTTTAGTCCAGATATGGGAGAATATCTTAGAACAACAATTGCACCGTATTCAGTGCTGATGTGCAAAATTCCCTTCGACTTAGCTTCTGTGTCAATGGCTGACGACACTAATAATTTAGTTGAAGGTAGACAACTATATTGTACACTTATACACAACTATATATTGTACACAAATATATTCTTAAAATGTTAACAATTGGCGGAAATGAATGTTAACAATGCATTTCGTTTCAATTTTTTCAGGCTGGATGAGGACGGTTAAGTGTCAAATCTTGAAGAACATAAAGTACCAAAAACCTGGACGTGTGATAAATCAGCTCAGCGAGAATGTTCTAGGCGAGTTGAGAAGAGCTATACACACGGGTCCGGAGGAGCAAGCATTTGATGATGCAGAACCAGACGAGGAATGGCCAGGTAGTTCAACACGTTTGCATGCGTATTCGCATAATTTCGAGTTAAACATTGATATATTTGCTCCAAATTTTCAGGTTATTTAACATCAGATGCAGAGGAAAATATAACACCAACGGAAACGAGCAAAAGTCCGTCAAAATCTAAGGACGGATTTAAGAAGGAAAAACGATATAAACCGGAGCTAAAAGGCAAAGTATTAAAAGAAATGCCACTCATTTCCTGGGGGGGGGTCCTACAGAGGCTTCAAACTTAGCAACACTTGTTCATTTGACAATGTGTTGCAGAGTTTATACTACATATATCATTACAACGACAAAGGTATAGTTTTTAAAAAATATTAAGCACCAGGTTATATTTATTTATAACTGAGAACTATGTTCCGTTTGTGTAGGCCTTCGATTCATCGAGGATAGGATGAACTCGAACGAAAACGACGAGTTAAGAAACGTGTTCCGACTGATCGCGGATTACAACTTTTCTAAAGCAAAGGTCATCTGGTTGGAAAGAATACTTAAGAAGAAAGTGATCAAGGAAATGAATTGCTATGGTGAAGAGCGGGAGTGGGGTCTAGAGCCAATTAAAGAGTGGTTCCCCATCATCTCGAAAACCGAATGTGGAAACTGTGGAGATTTTCGATACAAAGTTAAAAGCTCGCTGAGCTTCTATGCCCCGACAATGGAAGCATTGGAGAAACTATTCATTAAAGGCAAAACCGCAACCTGCAAGAAATGCAAGTCATCCGTTGCGGTTTCCTTCTTCCCAGATCCGGATTGTGATTACAGCATATATGCAGTTAATTTACAAAGCTGGATGAACAACAAACCATTGGTCCCAGAATCCAAGCTCAAAACGAACATAACGTTGTTTGGAGTGACTTTCAAGGTACATTTTACAGATATTATTATGAACATGATTCCAGCTAAGATTTTCCTTTTATTCAACTGTAGGTTCTATGTTATTCCTTGTACGATGGAAACCACTACCAACTCGCTATTCCACTTAATACTCGTCGCCTTTTGTACGATGGGATGTCGACAGGGAAAGGTTTGATACCGATGACTGAATTCAATGATGCTTGCACGGTTACAACTATCTTCTTGGAAAAAATTTAAAATTTCCGAATATTGTGTGCTATATATACATCTTCAATACACTTAACGTGAAGTTAAGATGAAACATACCTCAATGCAGACAGTGTTAAAAATCACACAGAAATAATCAGATTCATAAAAGATAAATAAAAGAGTATAAACTTAATATATAGAGTTTCAATCCAAGTTCATTTGGCCGAAAGTTACGGAAACCGAAGAGTTACTACGTAAAAAACCATCTACCGTTTTTTACCTAAGGCTTTTTTCTCGTTTTACGTAAACTTTGCTATTGACTCTTATATCGTATGAACGGAGGCTGCTGTTAGCCAAAGAAGTGAAAGAGGCTAAAGCATGAGCTGCATGTAATATGAAGATATCATAATAAATTTTCAGATACGAAATGATTTATTATATGTAATAATATCACACAATTAGTACGTCTATCCAATTCAGTAAACATTGCGTAATCTCGGAATGGCTTTTTAATAAGATGTGTGTTAAAAATTTTCCGTCCTAATTATCATGACGCAGTTTCCTAAAATTTCAGTAGATTTCCTAATTAGTGTTACTTTGAAAGGGGCAATAAAACATAATACGTAGATATAAAAAACTTGTTAATGTGTTGAGTCCAAGAACGGGTCACCAGGTTCCCACATGCGAACTGAGTTAAGTAATTCGCGTACAATTAGCTTAAAATCATAATCAGAGTGGAATTCCATAACACTTAGGTGCGGACGCGGTTGTTTTGGTGAAAGAAAAGAAACTCATTCCAAACGCTCCCTTAGACTTTGTAAGTAATGCGAATTTGGACGGATTGGAAAGATTTGTACGGATGCGTTCCTGGAAGACTCTGGTCTTTACATTTGTCACGCTTTTGGTGCTCAAGGAACAGAAATAACTTGCTGGTGCGAAGTGGATGTTTTAGCAACAGTTCTATTCACAAACTAAACCATAACTGACAGATAAAAAAAGTATGCAATAAACAATCTGCTCGTAATGAGTACAAAACGATTGTCACATTTAAATTTTCATGGATCTGGAGCAAATGGATATTGTGACGAAGACGAGGATATAAGCTGGGAGGATCTAAACATGTCAGAAGAAATCAAAAGAGCAAAACCCCTAGTCGTTCCAGTTATCGTCAGTAGCCATGCTGAACAGGAGGTAAAACCAGCCCTCCTCCTTGTCGACAATGCAGATGTCATGGTGGAATGGTCGACCGGCTGTGTTGTATGCTTTCGAGGATTTTTTTTCTATTTACGCGTTATTTGAAGTATCAGGGTTGTTGACAGCGTAGCTGTGATGGTAGGATGAGCGGCCGGCTATGTTGCATGGTTTCGGTGGTTTCGGATCCTATGAAGGTATAATTTCGGCTGCTATGAAACCATTTCGGCTGCATTTCGGGATTTCTACGACCCGAAATGACCTGTCATTTCGGTCATTTCGGGTCCTATGAAGCCGTGCATTTCTGGGATTACGGATCCTGTGAACCTACCTCTAGAGCCTGAAGGAATCTCGTGGAATCCTCTGACACATGTCAAGAACTATTACGTCGGATTTTATTCCATTTTACTGGGACGACTGGAATTAATTAGCGAAGAATCTCCGGAGTACTTGGATGAAAAGCCAAGGAACAGATCAACATTTCAATTGTTCAATTCCATTTTACTGGGACGACTGGGATTAATTAGCGAAGAATCTCCAAATGTCTAAAACGCTGCTATACGATTAGAAATAGTCTATTTCAATTGCTAGACTCGCTACATTACCATCGTGTCTGCTGAAGTAAAAAATGTAATGAAAAATTGCAAACAAGAAATGTCTAATACAATGAGAACAAGAAGTACTGTAATTTTATTCCAGTATTGTATATCAATTTTAAGTGCGAGAGAATAAATTACTGCATAAAAGTATCTTCAACTTAAGAATGTATAATGAAAATTGAAATTCCTTGGTAGGCTCATTGGCTCCTGCATGTCGTGCATGTCCCTCTTTTTGTAGCAATTACATTTGGTAATACCTTGATAGCTGTGGACTGGCCACCGGCCACCATTCTCGCCTTTCTCCATGAGCACTTGTTGTAGTTTACTTTCTCCGCTAATAGTATGCAACTTCATATGCAAAAGAGACAGCAGACTTCATATGCAAGCTTCTAATTAGTTTCCATCTTGGAGGAATATAGTTCGTTGGTTTCTATGATACTTTCGAGATGTTTCCTAGTGCTTTGACAACAATTGCGTTACTGCGGATGATAAACTGAGGCGAAATCGGCGAAATAATAATTACTATCTATGAATGAAACATGCAACCCCAAAGTTCAGATGACCGAATCTTTATTATTTATGGACCTCTAAGAACGCAGCACATGTAGCACCTTTGGCTTATGGTCAGCGACAAATTATTTCAAAAGTCCATAAAAGAGACAAATAACAAGTAGTGTGAACAAAGGAAAGATGAGCGAACCGCCAGCGAGCAAAGGCAAAATTCGCCATTCAATGGCTGTGGAGGAGATAAACCCCCTTGCTAATCGTAGGTCGGATCTGTACCTGGACTACCTGGACGCACGAAGAGCGAACACTAAACAAGTCAAGCTACCTCGGGTACATATGCACCATCGAAATGTTTCCAATCATGAAGTACTACCACTAGATGAGGAAGGTTCCAAGGAAAATCTGAAGCGCCTCAGGGAAGCTTGGAAAAGGTTCAAGCGGCTAAGGAAGACTAAAAGGTTTTGTCGCAGTACATGTTGTCATCATTGCAGACATGACAGCAGCGACAGTGATGAAGATTACTCCTTTTTTAAGCCAAGAAGGATGAAAAAGCTGGAGATAGAAGAGCTCGTAGCCCGTCTCGACCAAGCTGCATGCGAAATCAGTCATAAAATTGACTACAAAGATATTGATGGTGAAGCAGAAAAATGGGCACAAGAGTTGGAACTTGAAGATAAGCTATTTGATGAAAGCGACCGCCCCGAGTTCAAATGTAATTCAATTGTTTTCAAAACGCAAAAATGAATCTTAGTTAAAGCACATATTATATTATTTTGATAACACAGACAACTGGTTCCGGAAACACCATCGCGTGGTTCCAACTAAACATCCTATTTACGCTACCAGTTATGATAACCACAGACGACTTGAAGTTCGCGTGGAGGAGTTCCGCTTTGGTGCTATTAATCACAAAGGAGAACGCTTTGGAACTGATGTGAGTAATATGATGCCAGTAATAATTTGCATGAAACCAGTTTCGTTTTATCGGAATGCCCCTTTCTTAATCACTTTCAGACCACTTACGGTTACAAACAGACTAATGAATCTAAAGACTCCGTGTACTGGCGTACTGATGATCAAGTGTTGTATGGAAATATTGCCTTAATTTGCAGTGTTTCCAACTTTATAACGCTTCCACAAGCATGTTTCCAACATGGAGGGTGTACGTTCAAAATACTATATGAAAGTTATCTTATCTTAGAATACATTTCCCCCGAAATGGATTTTCTATTAATGAAAGATGTGGTGTATCATTCTAGTGTTTTTCTTCTTCACGTATTTCTTCCTGACAATAACAGTAGGACAGCCGCTTCTCTTCTTTGAAATGGTACTGGGTCAGCGGTCATTCCACGGGCCGACGGGATTTGCAAGACTCCACCCATACGGCCGAGGGATTCCATATGCGATATTATTTGTGATTATGGTTTTCGGCACTGCAAGAAGCATTTATCTGGCATATTGTGCTCTGTATTCCGTGTTGTCAATATTTGAAAACCCTGCGGACTGTAGAAATCCAATCGTAACAATTTTCAGGTACCTTTACATGTCGCTGTACATTATTATGGTATTTACTTGTATGTATATAAGGTTTGACTATTGTTACATTTTTACGTTTCAGGCATGTCAATTCCCTAAGTGTCTGCATTCCATATAAAGAATATGAGAACTACAAAGCTGAGTTAATCAATCGGACAAACGGTGACGAGTCGTCTGCTTTCTCCACAGAATTGTTTTTCAGGTGAATTGACTCATTATCTCCTTATACCCCAATATACATTATACATTACAATATACATGAAAACCAATTTTATTAACTAGGGAAGTGATATCAGACATCGATTGGTCAACTGGATTGCATTCTTACGCTTACTTTCATTGGAAGCTGGTGGCAGCAATGATCCTCGTGTGTCTTGTATCCTTTATTCCGATCCATTATAGCATAGTTGGACTAACCATGAGGGTAACTGATTACAACTTTTAAATGATTAAAAAATGGGATAGGTTGTAACTTTATGTTCCTTCTTTTCTCAGACATATTTACGTAACTCGCTACTGCTGCCGTTGCTCTTATTTATCTTGCTCTTTTGGCAATTATGTTTCAGAGGAGGAACAAAAGTCGGAATCCAAAATTTTTTCAACATGCCCGAAGATTTGAATTTTCGACATTTTTTTGACGTAAGTTTAGCACGTTCATTGAGCGTCATGTTTTCATGTAATTAAAGGTTAATTGTTTATGCATAAAATCGTTTACACATTTTATAAACATTATGGATTCTTGGAAAACACTTTAGTATTTCACGGCAGCCTTCGAAATGGTCCTTAGCACACTTGGCATTGGATACGGATATCACTGGGTGATTTCTGGAAATGTCAGCATGGATTATACTAACATGTACAAAACAAGCTGGAAAATCTGTTTTATAGTCCTTCTACTTTGGACTCGTAGCCTCACTTGTAATATTTGGAGAAATTGGAATTATAGCCAGTTACATAGAAGTAGAGGATCTGCACAAAGTCTTTAAAAATGGCAAGTTCTTTACACATCCCGTTTACTCGTTTGATATAGTGTCGTATAATGAACGGATATTTAAAATTCTATCGCAGCGTCTGGAGTTCCTTACATCTTCTACAGTGGCGCATTGATAAAATCCACAAGAACACCAAGCGTCATTATATTTTTTCTAATATTTTTGATTTTTGGAATGTGGTCACAGGTGCGTCCTTTGTCTTTGCGCTATTAGCTTGGCTAGAGAATTCCGATTTAAAAATGTAATGTCTGAATGCTTCATTAGATAATCATTGTAAACGTTATAATACGTTTCTTGGAGGATGGCCAAATTATAAAAGGAAAAAAGCGATGGAAGTTAAAACACAGAAACATAATCTAATCTAGGAATTATTATTCTCCAGCTATTACTAACCGGGCCGTATTACTTTAAGGTGTCAAGTCAAGTTCCTTACACATTTTTACTCCATATTATTCTACTATAGCCAATAGCCATAATTTTCTTTTCTTTTTTAAATAGAGTGCCGAAGATGTGCTCGGGTCGTCGTATATTTTTAATGGAACTGCTGCTGCCTACACCGTTGTGATTGCCGAAGTGATAATTGTATTGTACTTGTACGGCTTCCCAAGATTCGTTGCTGAGTTGCATATCATGAGTAAACGGAAACTTCCAGCGATATTTCAGATTCAGATAAGATACATTGTCCTTCCGGTTGTTGGTGTAAGTCAAGTTCTGATATTCAGGGTGTCCAGCTGTTCAAATTGCTGTGTATGAATTCATAAAAATAATGAAAATTAAACTGTCCTGTGGTCTTCCATCAATAGATCTTCACTGTACCATTGTTTGTGAAAGTGTACGAGACTCAGAATTTACTCGTAGAAAAAAGTAACCGGCTAGGGCTACTCTACCTTGGCTTAATTGGGAATTTTGTTCCAGCATTTGTTCTTGTGATGTTGTCAATTCATTACGATTTTACATTTCAGCCGAACAAGGTTAGAAAAGAAACAGCAAAATGGGCGAAACAATTACAATTTTATGTATATTAATTACAACTACTATATTATCTCGTGCCCTGAAGGTCAATCCGTTAGCATTCATATTCCAAGATGAACCGGCGAAAACAATGGCGGAAGTGCGCCAAAAATACCCGATCCGAGAGCCAAAGTTTGTGGGAAAAATTGATGCACCATCGCAAAACCATAGGTTCGGTATAAAATTATGTTTCATGGACTCACAGGTCCATATCCTTCTCCAAGAGTTGGTACATAAGAAAGGTTCTTTGATATTCCAGGCGATCTGTTCAGTCAGAACTTTACCAAGTGGTCGAGCACAATATGGAGGAGGTTCACAGGTGCCAGGACTACGTAAAGGGACGATTCGCTAGACTGCTCGCTTTCAAAAAGTCTCAAGCTAATTGGCTAATGTTGATACTTTGTATAGTACGTCTTCCTTGTAAAGCATTCATTCATGCATTCATGTCCAGTACGAGAGCCAAAGTTTGTGGGAAAAATTGATGCACCATCGCAAAACCATAGGTTCGGTATAAAATTATGTTTCATGGACTCACAGGTCCATAACCTTCTCCAAGAGTTGGTACATAAGAAAGGTTCTTTGATATTACAGGCGATCTGTTCAGTCAGAACTTTACCAAGTGGTCGAGCACAATATGGAGGAGGTTCACAGGTGCCAGAACTATGTAAAAGGTCGTTTCGCTAGACTGCTCGCTTTCAAAAAGTCTCAAGCTAATTGGCTAATGTTGATACTTTGCATAGTACGTCTTCCTTGTAAAGCATTCATTCATGCATTCATGTCCAGTGTTCAGTAGATTTTAATCATATTGGTTTCTCATCCCAGTTAAACCAGCAACGAGTAATCCCGTCGTTCCTGGGCTTGATCACAAGAATTATGCTGGGCAAGAAGTATCGGAATATAAAAATAGAAATTCTGTTTCTAACGGAAGCTTTGGAACAAATAATCTCCCTGAACTTTGTCTCAGCAGTCCGTAAACTTCAGCGCATGGAAGTCTATGAAATGCTCCATTATATGGCCAATGAACTGCTCAATGTGACGATATTTCGGTTTGACAATTCTCCATTCAAGCTGTACACAGGAATGTCCTCCTCCAGTGACTCTGATGAGGGGCTAACCGTTTCCAATATAATATCAGAATTCCAAATATCGCAATCGTGCGCGTAAAAAGGCATTTGAGATTCATCGGAAACTTATCGGCCAGTTAGACAAGAGCACTGAAGGGTCGAGAACTCTTTTACATATTCGGCTGAAGCGTGGCTTAGGCTTACCCATGCATGAAGACCTCCGTGTTTTGAAGTATTTGAGAAGAGAACGAGGGAAAGTGGAAAGGGAAATGGGCTGCCGAAGAATGAAGGGCATTTTGTCTGTTCCCGATGAGGGAATAAGCCGACATTTTCTTTATACATGCACGTTTTACCTTCCTAAGGGATTCACATTCAATATTGGATTTACTTATCACGTGCTAATATGCAAACAGGGCTAAAACAGTTAATAAAACTTATTTAATAGAAGAGAAGCTTAAAAATGTACAGCCCGACCAGGCATTCGTCGGTTTTGGAAAAATTCTCATTGTTGACGAGGGGGCAGGTAAACTCACCAGCAAACGAGGTTCATTTGGTAGGAGAGGCTTACACCCGGAAACAATTACTCNGGGGCAGGTAAACTCACCAGCAAACGAGGTTCATTTGGTAGGAGAGGCTTACACCCGGAAACAATTACTCTTGAGGACTCCGGTTGGGTGGACGAAGACATCTTGGACGCAGAGGAGGAAAAACTAGCTGCAGAAATTCAAATTCAAAACTCCATGCTAGAAGTTTAGTGTTATAAGTTTTTACCCCATACCTAATAAAAGTAATGTTGTTGGTGTTTGAATTTTTAAAAATAACTGAGCAAATACGTAGCGCAATTAAAAATGTTTGAAAAACATTGTGTGCGAAAATACCCAGTTTTTTTCAAAATGAGCGAGGCTTATCGTTAGTTTTCATATGTTGTGTTTCATCGAGGTGGACTTGGGGCAGGTGGCCCACACACTTTTCCACATGAAGTTGGAGATGCATCCAGACAGTGAGCAGAAAAAGCATGGAGAAAGTAAGTGATTGCAAGTGCTTATGGAGAAAGGTCAGAATCAGAATAGGAATTCAAATGTTTTAATTTTCTGTGTCTGTTCATGATTGCAGTTTAAGAATACTGCGGATTGGGACTGGAACTCAGATATTGACCTGCCTTCACCAATCTACTGGTTTGCGTTCGCCTCCACTGCGCTTCCGACCTATCTCTTTATCAAACTGTGGACGTGGCTTGGCTGGAAGTTATTTATAAACAATTGATCCACTTGTG
>JAAXOA010003527.1:0-11361 GCA_036561885.1 Salina celebensis
TGACTGCCATACAAAATACTTATGGTTGACAAAAGCTCATCTAAAACTGTCGTATACCTATTGAAGACATGTTTGTGCAGTTCTCAATTGCTATACAAAAGACGACAGAGCAATAACAACAACACACAATTATAAAAGCACCAGCCCTCCGCTGCATAAACCATCTTTATAATGAAACGCAGAAAAAGTATTTAATGTAACAGACAGACAGATAGCCATGGCGTTTTATTATATAAGTATAACTGTCGGTATATTCATGCAAACTGAGTAGAAAATCATAAAACAAGTTTGCGCTGGATGAAATGATCGACATTTGTGACGTTCTTACGTATACTTTCACTAATTAATAATTCCCACTGATGATATAATAACGGAATTTTGTATTCTTTTGTTTTGCGCAGGAAGACATGGTCTGTCTCGTCACCGGCGCGACCGGTGAACGAGTGGGCCTTGCTGCCGAAGGATTTGGAAACCGCCACTGCTTCTTGGAAAATATAGCAGATAAGGTAAATTTAATACTCATCCCCACAAAACCTCAACATGCAAAATAATATACAAGTCAAAGATGGGCTTGATCTAAGTTTAATGTGTAATAAATTAAACCCTTTTGTGTCTGTTTCAGAACAATCCACCAGATTTGACGCAATGTGTGTTCGTAATAGAGCAAGCTCTTTCAGTCCGAGCCTTACAAGAGCTGGTGACAGCTGCCGCGTCCGAATCGGTAAAAAGGATATTTATGTCATTATTCTTGGCTCAAAAACTTTTACTTTCCATTTTAGCTTTCAAAGGTTATAAGCCAAAGCTAGAAGATATTAAAATATCAGAGATAAAAAAAAAAGATTTTAGGTATGTCCGTGTCTACCGGAAATGCTTTTACATGAAAAGCCCTTAAATACAAAAGATGATCAAAATTTTAAGGCTTTAAACCTAATCCTACTAGGAGAAAGTAGCTCAACTTTAGATTACAGCATGAGCTACGAAAGTTAAGCTCAGAAGAGCGCAGTTGAAATTTCCATTAATGTTTAAAATAACTGTCATTTTTTTTGTAGTTTTTTATCTTTCACTTGTTATAATCCAGTGTGATGCTGTAACATTATTATTGCATTCAGCTAAAAAGCATGTTAATCCCTTCTATTTAAATTGCTCAGCTACTGACTTTTGTCAATTGTAAACTGTGTTTTAGAACCTAAACCAAGTAGCTATATGTATAAAATTGAAGTGAATGGTGTAAAAAAAAATCTTACATAGAAATGTCATCGTTTACTATATTCAAGGAGCTATAGAAACTCTACATGAAAACCTTNCCTAAACCAAGTAGCTACTGCTCAGACGTTTTGCGTATGCACAGCTTCTTAGGCAACATGCTGCATAGCTTGGTAGCCAGTAGGGTTTGTTTACGGTGCTAGCGTACCGTGTATTTTTGTACTGTGCATACGCAAAAAGTCTGAGCAGTAAACCACACAATGAAGATGAGTAGCGTATGAGTAATGTTTAATTCCGACTTGCACGCAAGAGAGTGTACGTAGACTAAGTGGTAAATCACTTGTCTACGAGTCAAGGATAACCGTGTTCGATTCTTGGTTAAGGTAAATATTTTTTGGTTAATTTTTTTTCATTATCATATCAAAATCATAGAAAATATGCAATTTAGGTATTTTTTTGGCTATATAGTAAAATGGAACGATGTATTTAAATATGAGGTTTAAAAATGAATGCATGAAAATGCTAATACTTATGTGCAAATCGCAGTAACATCAAATTTGAACATAAAATGTGGATTTAAAGTAGGAAGGAAGCAAAATTTTAGAAAAAAGTGAAGCAAATCGATAAATTCAGATTAAGCTGAATAATGTTCGTTAAGGAAGTTTTTTGCTATCTATTATAGTTTCGGAGATTATCCAATAACAAAATTCGACCCCCTTCATTTATTTGGTTCATATCGTTGACCATCATTGAGGTTAAAATGGCAATAAACCGCAATTTTAGCATTAAATGTGGTTTTAAACATGCAAAGAAGCATTTTTTTAAAAAAATGTGAAGCAAATCGATAAATTCAAATAAAGCTGAATTATGTTTGTTAAGGAAGTTTTTTGCTATCTATTATAGTTTCGGAGATTAATCAATAACAAAATTCGACCCCCTTCATTTTAGCTGTTTTTTCAGATTTTAACATGAAAGAAAGGCTTATTTTATTAAAAATTGAAGCAAATCGATAAATTCAGGTCACCCTGAGGTACGTGGAGAAAGGTTTGTTTTAATATGTATTATAGTTTCCGAGATAATTAAATAACAATTTAAAATCGGGTTACGGAATCCAACTACTCGTGTAACGTTAATGCACCTGCATCAACGTGCATGTAAATGCTTTTACTTTTTAGGACACATACTACGTATGTTAACCCGTAACAGAAAAGAATGCGTAATACGAGTAAAAACGAAAAGAAAACAAAGAAATCATAAAGGCAAAACCAGAGTAAATTCTCTTAACATCTTGATGTTTTGAGTAAACTAATGGTAACTAGTAGAAAATTAACTTTTATACCTTCAGGCGTACTGACATCATGAACCAAAATGAATATATTACCTGGAATAATGTATTCACACATGTACTTTTATTCACACATTATATTTCTGTCGGTATTTTGTCTCTTCACTTGAGACCTATGTACTTAACTCCATGCAAAAAATTACCTGCAAACCGAATACACAAGAAAAAAAATCTGATTGCTTCAAGAAACGACTAATGTACAACTACATACAAGTGCACATTCAGAAACAAATCCTATGATATGTCTTGTACCGGATTTACGCGCTATAGTGACTAAACTCAGAATAAGCTTTGTGATAACAGAAAGGAAACGAAATGTGCATACATATACTTGTGCATATTCCTACGCTATAAAAGATTGTGCTATACCGCGAAGAAAAATTGCAGAAAGGAGAACACAGTAACCTCTAAAAGATTTCATACGAAAGCGCTACCTTTTGCATTGTAATTTGCAATAAAACTTTTCCCTCATTTCTCGAGCAACACATTCCGGCAGTACAGCAACTAACTTGAGTAAAGTTAAACAGTCAAAAAATTGTTGATAATTCAAGCTTACAGATGAACGCTTCAGGGTTTTCGTATGAAAATGTCGCTTGAAGCTGGATACTGGATTAGGTAGAGAAAAGCAAACGCTTCGTGTATAAGCCAATTGCAACGACTCTTCTAGCCCGAATGTTGAGAGATATTGGATGCTAAATTAGTTTTGCTGAAAATTGCAAAAACTCCCACAATGAGAACAACAATGAAAAACAAGGTTCGTTATACTTGGAGCTTGATTTCAGCCTTGTGTACATCTCAACTCTACTCCATGTTCATCACCATCATCGTACGCAGCGTCCTCACATCCCTGGGTGAAAATGATCCTACTTTTTCAAAATGTTACAAGGAGGCTATTGTCATTTGAGAGCAACAGCAAATGTTATATTTTTTGTCTTTTAAACAACAACAATGTGGTGGAGTCAGTCACACGGACAGCAAAAAAAAATCTATCCATTTCCTACATTTTCAATGCGAATGGCCTGTCAAATGGCAAAAAAATGTTGAGGACGAGCCTAGAATATTTATTTTCAAAATAAATGTTTGAACAGAATAATCCATCGTCGCTTCTGAATGGTGGCAGTGAAATTCATGACTATTACAAGCTCATCATCATAAAAATGAATGTATGTTTGTGCGAAGCTTGCTCAGTGACCAGATGTAAGTCTGTCTTGTTTGTTGCAAGTTTCACTTAACATTCCAGGACTCTGCAGGGAATGAGATGGACAATCCCACCACTACTGACTTTACTGACGAGATAATCCATGAAGACAAAAGAGTAATGTGATGTTTTGTAATAAATTGGACTGTTTACATATGCGTAAAAAATGTAGACGCTGAATGAAGTGGGATTTTAAACCCAAGAAGAAAATGCAAATGTGCGATAGGGTTTCCTTCAAATTTGCCGAGTGTTTGTTAAAATAAAAATTATATGTAAAAGAATGGTGTTCATTCAGTTGAAAAATGGGGAAGGGCTTTTTATATGCAGTTTGCAGGCAATTATAAGATACACACTTTTTTGGAGCGTAAAATACGAAAGAAAAAACGGCTTTCATTGAAACGCTGACGCTTTCAAGATATAGCGATTGTTGAAAGGTTAGAGTGGCATGTCAAAGACGTCTACTTAGATTAATCCGGCTAGAATTGGCTTAATGTTTACATAGTTTAAAAAACAGTAGTAAAATGATAAATAAATGAATAAAATGAAAAATAGATACATTATGATGACAACATGTCCATCCAACTGAAAGTCGTAACTTGCCCTTTTTGAATATAATAAAAAAATTCAGGCGATGAGCTCACCATCCGTACTGGCCACACATATCTATGGTGGTCATTCCATGTCAGAATCGATTTTTCACATTTTCTCCTTCTTTCCATCAGAAACCCTTTCTAATTTTATGTCGTGCCAAGATGCTGCAGCCAAACCAAAACTCTAAATCGAACCATGCAAGCTTGAAGCATGCCTTTAATAATTGGCAAGAAAGGAAACTTTATATCGAAAATGAAATTTAGTATGACATCCCAAACGATATAAACGAACGTGATAAAAAAATCAGGTTGAGCCTTTATGAGATTATTTACCGGATTGATCATCTTAAAGATCTTAAAATTACCAATAAATATTGCAGATTTGTTCTATACGTAATATATGAAAGGGGCTTTGTCGACAGCAATAACTTTCGTCGATGGACTGGGCGGATGATCAAGAATTTCCTTTTAAGTGAGTTATTAGCTTCAAATACTACCCGTATTAATTACATACATATTCAACAAGAATTCAATTTTATAACAACAAATACATGTGCCAAGCCAACACATTCATCTTCTTTGGGTCAATCCACGAATAAAGTTTCATATGGTGTATTAATAGCAAAATCTTTTCATGTAATTATTTTTTTGATTCTTTTGCTGTAAGTTGTACATTGTCAGAACCGTGTTTTCAACACGTCTTTGTTGCTATTTTTTTGGATGAATACATGCTAAAAATGAGCAGAGAAATTGTAAAGCTGGATGACCTCGCGGAATTTAATAATCTGCCCTTTGCCTTTGGCTCTCAACCATGGGCATCAATACCGTCATCATCGCATCGTGCTCATCATTAGACTTTTTGTATTATTTGAATAGGGGGAACAGACAAGATGGATACATCCATGTAAAATATAAATTAATCTAGCCCCACCACCGCCACCAACCAAATAAACTACGCAGCAAGCAGGATGTCTAAATCACCGTCGCTATCAAATATACTGCTAATAATACGTAATATATTTTACTAGCATTGTTTTCAATCATGCACTCGCTAAAAGAAAGATGCACAGGTTTGCTTACAAACGTAACGAGAGGACTCTAATCTAATGTTGTTCCTACTAAACTCACTATAAATAATTTCAGGTTTTTTCTGTTCATTGTCCATTCAGCTGAACTGCCGACTTGACAAATCTCCATGAATATATTTTTTCTGGTAATGACCACACAGCTCATAAAGTTACTTTTTTATGGGAATATGGCATCCGATGACAAAGTTTTTGTTTCTGGTGATTCTCGCCACACCAACTTCTTCATTTTCAAGCTACACGAACACGATGGCCATGAACAATATCAGCGAAATCGTTTGCTAAACATTAATGGCTTATCAAAATTACAATAACTAACATCTCACTTCTGTCGGATTTTACGTAATCGATTTTTTAAGAATAGTCGCAATGTATGATTTCTTTCTTATCGCATAATATTTTGTATGCATGTACATCCAGAGTCATAGATCGTAAGTTATTTGAGTGTTTAACAAGACTTCGTAATTAAAATTGATAGCGTTACCAATAAAATACGTATTATATTTGAATTAAGAGGAGGCGCCGTCACGCTGGGCATCGAAGGAGCAATATCTATTGACATTTTCATCATGATCAAACAATCGTGAGGGGATAATCTTTTTATTGCGTTTTCAAGCACGTGGCCGTAAACACTAGACGGATAAGTGGTGAGGATCAAAACCCGCCTGTTAGTACTGTAAACCAAGGACATTAATTTATGAGGATCCACAGGAGACAAAAGTATTAAGCGTAATCTATTAAAAATTGAAAAATATATAAAATTGCTAGAAAAACAATATTATAATATAATATGTTCTAGGAATTTTTTGAAACAATTTGCCTGATTATGACGCGTTGACGGCTGATGCTTGAAGGGAATGGAAAGTTTTAAACCGAAACAGAACTGCTTATAGGAGAATGTTACAAGTTCTGACCTTTGGCCATTGTTTATTGAAGCGAAAAACTGGCGTATCCAAAAAGAACCTAAAACCCTCCAACATGGTTAAAAAGCATACAATAGTAAGTCTGTGTCAGTCGCTTGTTTTTACTTTGAAAGCAGCAAAGAACGAATATACAAAGCGTATTTTGACATCAATCGAAATTCTAAAATGACATGAATAAAATATGAAAAGATCTTTTCAAATCCGTAAACTATCATATTCCATGTTTCCTGATATTTAATACCTTGTAAAAGAGACAATAGCCTACTGCTCTTCTTTATTTACATATTGCAAACAGATATGGCCTTCATCAAACAAAAATCAATGCAAAATTAGCATTTCTATACACACTGCAAGGATTTTTTGGAGCATGGCAAAATCTTAGCTTAGAAAGCGTTTCGCTGGTTTTCATATTTGTACACTAGTTCACGTAGTACGATTTCCCTGCAAGAGGAGAATGCTGAGCAAATTCCTTTTGGCGATTCTGTAATGTGGAACAATCCCCACTAGCCACAGACTCAGAGTTTTGGCAGTTACCAAAATTACGTATTTACTTACTCAGCGTGACATTGATTGGAATGTTGGATGTTGTTTACAAACGTCTAATCGTAATACGATTGATGGTTGATCGTAGGAGTGCTTTTGAAACTCTACTCCCTGTAAATTTTGATAGATATTGCGGATATCTAATATGAACTACTTATGAAATTTATAGTCAATAAAATAGACTGCTGGAAGTATTGTGCTAATGAAATCAGAGCAACAAGTTTTCTCACGTGTATTTGTAACTGGGATTTGTCATGTGTAATGAAACTTTGATACTGCTGTGATTTTTCAATGAGACCATAAGATATCAAGTTCAGCACGCATGTGGTTTGAAAATTTTCATGTGATTTTTGGGGAAAATGTTCCAAAAAATCACATAAAAAAATCTAAGATACTCAATTGTTTAATGGCAACTTGTTTAATGTAATTTTCAAGACAGGTAGTGACTTGTATCAGTCTATCCCTGTATACTGCTTGCTCGCATTAAATTTCTTATTAGCAGTTTCATCTTAGACTATTAGAAATGTTGGAAACAAAAGTTTAGTTACTTACCGTCAATATGCCAATATCCATCCGCCCCATATCCGGTTCGGATGGCAAAGTATTTTACGTCTATTGGTTCCGGATTTTTGACCTCCATAAAAGGGGCTGTGTCACAGTCCCTGCCAACCTGCAAAGGAGTTAAAATATATACTGCAAAGTTGAGCAGGAGGGGTAGAGTGAATATCTAACAGGTTTTGCTTTTAACTACACTATTTTACCTGAATAGCTCCATAGTTCCACTTAATCCAAAACTTCGTGTATTTCCCCCCAGCAAGACAGTTTTCTGTTGCAGCTTCTGCCTTATCCGGTTGCTCCTTGTTAAAACGGATGGCGCATTTCATATTTTCCCATCCTCCCAGGAAAATTTCATACAAAGGAGTTGCATCAGCTTCGCCTCCAGTCAATGCCAAGTGTGCGTCGTGTTTAGAACGGACTTCAAAGTCAAGGGATCCAGTAAAAATGGGAAGGAATGTGTACTCTTTGCTGTCCTCCGTGTTCAGTTCTTTTTCATCTATATTTTTTTATCAAGAGAGGATATTTTGTTTCGTACTGCAAAACATTCATTACCTAACATACTGCATTCATTACCTGAGTAAAGCATAAATATATTTAAATTTTTAATTGTTACATATTCAACATTACTAACTAACGATGTACATACTAACCCTTTATAAAGAATGAATCATGCAGGTTTTTTTATAAATCACATTGATACAACTGAAAAATATTGGAGCAATTGCGAATTATGCACTCGTGTGAGCTGGCAAATAAAAAGCCTTTTACTACGTGGCTGTCCTTCTTTGCAAACATTAAATAAACCTCAATAGAATAGCCAGTACCTAGTAACTTGTGAACTCAATTAACAGGTCCATGAATGTCATTCTATTCTCTATTGAATTAGAAACAATCATCGTAAAAGCGGTTAAACTATCATCATTCTTAGCATTACTCCCTGACGTTATACTATGTGCATAAACCACACTACCATAGTCGTTCGTTTTGCATGCATTGTGCAAGAATTGGCTTAACACGCAGATTTTCAACACACTGGCTGGATGCAATTTTTGCCTAGAGAAGCAATCTTTCAGATATGTTTATCAAAATAATTATTATGGTTGTTTACAGATGAAGTGCATTATTTATTAGTTTTGAAAATCTCAAACTCGGCACATTTGTACTACCCGAAAGAGTATTTGGAGGTCTATCAAATAAAATAAAAAACATTCATTCATTAATAATAAGTTTTCGGTGTGCTTAATACGTCAGCGTCAACTGCATGAATTAATAGCTTTAATCAAATACAAAACAGAAAAGTAAAAGGATGCTAACGACTTTTTGGCCGAGGAAAAGCCCTGTTCATGTGTCCTGACTACTTTTGCTTTTCAGTTTTGAGATATCTGAAATCCCTACGATTTCAACAACTTGCTCGATGAGATCTCCCCACATGGCATTCTTCATTGGGCTATTCAACCAAACGAAGATCATTTACTACTACTTATTGTCGTTTATGCAGTGCAGAGTTTTTCCCTTGTAGTAAAACCAGAGGGGCTAACAGACAAGTGCCAGTCATAGTTAAACACAGACACTCCATCCATACCACAGCCATTTATTTTGATTATAAAATCGGAGAAGTTAAATGGCTTAATGAGCTGTGCGAGATTGTGCACGAGTGTCTGTGAGCATTTTTATGCGAGAATAAAATTCATAGACAAACAAGACTGTCACAAAGGAGCAGTATTGATAGAAACACCCAAGTGCATATTTGTTTTATAGAGAATAGAGTGTGCTGGTTAGTGTGTTCATTCCTCAGACAGGAGGGGAAAGTAAGAATCCACGTACACACATCGTTCACAGCTCATTTATCACAGGATGAGAGAAGTTTATGGTGATACTGAAAAAAAAAACTAAATAGATGACAAAAATGGCTAATAATAACCTATTTTCCAGTTGCCAGTTGCTCCCCAACAAGTCCTCACGCCCAGTGCATTAATTGGGAAAGGAGCGTCATTCTTCCAGAAAGAGAAATGGTTCTGTGGCTCCAGCCATCGAGATACTGACCTCACCCTCATTATTCCAGTTTAATACAAAATTCTTTTCCGCATTCGCTTCCATTATTAGGGTAGTGATAGCTTCCGCTTTGTCCGGCTTCTCGCGATTCAGCCGAATGGCTGATTTCGTATTTTCCCAACCGCCAATAAAGATCTCAATCATTGAACCAGCTTCAGACGATGCTTCCGAAGCCAGGCAGATGTGGGCATTGTGACCCGCTTTGACGGACAAATTAACCGTGAATTTAGTTATGGGGAAAAATATGTATTCCAGCTTATCTTCGGTACGGACGACTCCTGCAAAGAAAAAGAAAGTTATCATTTGTGTGCACACAAAAACATGTACGTTTTTTACAAACAGTTGCTGTTCCAGCTATAAAACCCCACGAACATAAAATACCTGCGTTGAGAGGACGAGTTTCTGTGCAAAAAATGGGGGCATGTGAGGCAAAAAGGGGAAAATTGGTAAAAGGACAAAGTGTGCTTCCAGATAATATCCTACTCGTTTATTTTAAGCACATCTTAATACGAATCTAGCAAGTCAGCAAAAAAAGGAGGCATTGTAGGTATTTTTTCCATCATAAAACACGCATAAACATGTACGTGTGTAAGACCGACCCTGCTTCGTTTTGCAGTTTTGGTAAAATTTACCCACATTTTATGATATTGCCAGATTATGTCCTAAAACCAGTAAGAGGAAAACGTGCTTGTATACATACAACCCGACGAGCCTTTGCAGCTGTCATTATGCAAATACTGCAAATTGTACTCTTTCATTTGTGTTACTTGCTATTCGCTTTGGTAACGAACAGTAATCGTTTGCACATGGTGTCTTTGGAAGTTCTGACTCACGATATAGTTTTAAAAAGTTCCATAGTTCAATGCATATACATACACATGTAAAATTCATTGTAAATTAGTTTCTGTTGGGGGAGGGAAAAAATTAGCGGATTCAGTAAAATCCACTAACGGAAGGGGAAAAATGAAAATGACGGGGATGTCGCAAATACGAGACTTGAAGCGTCGTAACGGTTTAAATGGAACAACTTGCCCATTCTTAGGTTTAAGTATTACTAGAACAAGACTCCCAAAAAATCCAGCTCTCGTACGAATTATAGAGTCCAGCGTGTAGTATGCACCCTGTCATTTCCACGCAAAAACTGGTCAAAATTTTTGGTGTAAACTGTTTTGTTGACTTTTCATTAGAAGTTCATGTAGAATTCACAAATTCACGACCCCGTGAAGGCTATCAAATTAAATGTGAGTTTTTTTAGACGAGTATCGCATACCCAAAATGGATTAACTCCATTCATACTTTATTCTGTATACTTCGGAGGGGTTTTTGAAAGGGCTTATCGTGCTCTACAAAATCACTTTGCTCTACCATCCAACTATTGTATATTATCCAACATGATCCTTGAAGTTACCAGTTGAAATCTGACAAAAGCTACGAGTCAGAGAGACAATACAGTATTAGTAACATTACACAGCTTTAAGAATCCGCAGTTCATGTTCAATAACGAAATAGAACGGTTTTTGATCGTCATGATGGTGAAAGGAACGCATAAAACTGGGGACGCATTTTAGAGATCTAGTAATTTTCGACGCTACGAAACGCATTTTAGGATGTCGTTAATAGTAACTGTGCCGAACTCTCGTTTGCACTATCTCTTTTATGTTTGGTATGGATTATGGTAACGCTAAGCCTTGAATTTATTGTCAATTCAGTGAATGCGTTTTAGATGTAAAGATAAAACCGAGCGAGTTGGGCATATTTTACAAACTTACGATTAGAGTAGGTTTGAAAATGTGTGAGAGGAAGTACGTAGAACTGCCGTGATGAAATGATTGAGGAGATAATTAGTTTCGTATTGAATTCCCGG
>JAAXOA010003528.1:0-11361 GCA_036561885.1 Salina celebensis
TTTTTACAGTTTTGAGATGTAGGCAACCTCATCTATCGACCTCTGTTAAAATATCAGCACATATCTTGAAGTTAGCAAATGCTCATCTGTAGACTGTCTCACTTGTTTTAGACAAGGCCAATGACGCTAAATATCCAGCGTCCTCCTTGGTTGTTACAAAATAATAAAAAAACCCAAGTACTGGTTAACATACGTGCATACATGATATGTTTAAATTTAAATATTTATTTAACGCTTTGTGGCTGAATTAGTGAAATTGACAATATTTATGGTTTGAAATGAGAATTCTCCAATGATCTGTGATGCATGCATTTTAATGAGAATAGCGTGAAACCGAACCCTTTGTTCTGGATATATTTATCAGGACAGTTCCTAGTATGTATTCATAAAATTTTCATTGCTTCCAATCACTAAACTGGTTAATTAAATCCAATCAATTTGATTTCAAGGCAATGAGCCATCCAATGGCGGGCTTTAAGGAATAGCCGGCATCGACCATTTCCGTTCCCATGTGACCACCAAACAGCGAAGCATTGTACTCCCCAACACCGTCAGTTATCTGCACATCTACCATTGCCATTCCATTCGGTAATTCTAGAAGATCACAAATAAACCAGGACTGTGACCCTGGCATTAATATGGTAAAAAAAATACGTAGTTTTTAGTGATTCATCGAAACATTGGATTTTAAACTTATTTATATGAATACTAAAGGGTTACCCTCGTTATCATTGATATTACATTCATTCCATCCGCCACGCCCTCCAAAATAGTCAAGGCTACCTCCAAGCCAGTTCTTAGGTGCATCAGCTATCGGTAAATTTATGTAAGAAGTAATTATAATTATGCACCAAGTATAAATATTTGCACAAACAATTTAACTTACAACAATGTTTGTCGCCCTTCTCATTAAACACAGCGAATGCTGTCAACCATCCGGAAAAATCGTCCCGACCGCAAATAAACCGTGGATCCTTTTGTACAACAGTCTCCCAGAAGTGTTTGTTTACCTTTCCCTGTTTGGCATTGATAAAATTTTCCAATATCCAGTCAAGTTTCTGGTACCACCAGTCTAAGTCGTACTCTTTCAGCTTTCTCAGTCTATTACGAATATTTTCCCAGTCATTGATAGAACCTTCAAGGGTAACTTCAGGAATTCCACATGTAATCCCAAATCCGTATGAAAAGTAGTGCTTGAGTGCAGCCATAAATACTACTCCAACCGAGACTCGATCTTCTTGTGTTGTAGTGGTAAAATTGGGAAGTGCCCAGTCCTTCACTGAACGGTCAATAAGGTTCTCATCAATTTTCTTGGTCATCAGATTAATGAATACGTTATAAGGAACCATATCTAGAGATCCCGGCAAAGATACCTTAAGGTGCTTTTGGCCTGAATGTTGCACAAATCTACTTCGGTATTCTTCGGCATGGGCGTTTAAGTAAAACGAAAATTGTACCATAATTGCAGTCCATACGTCATCTGGGCGAATAACTAAATTATGGTGACCGCCATACGCAGCTAGGACAGTGGAAACAAAGCCATTATTTTGAAATGATACATTCCTTGAGGCGAAATCGGTGATTTGAAGAACTCTGCTGAGTTTGAACTTGCTTTTCGTGTAACCTCTGGCCAACATTGGGATTAAATTTCGTGGAATACGAATTCTTTCATCAAAACGATATTTTTCAGCGGTCTTGTTGGATGCTGTGAACTTGGTCGATGTGGAAGAGGAAATCTGGGACGAATAAAACTGAACTGGTGATGGGGATGCTTCCAATGGAGCTACAAGTAATGACAAATAAAATATTGTTATTTGTTTAAAATATAAATGTTTTACTTATGACATTACCATCATAACGAACATTTTGGTTCGGTATGTTTGGAACACAGGCAAGTAGCGGATGGCTATTGATGAGCAACACAAACACCATCCAAAAGGGCCAAATCTCCATTTTGGTCCTTAGAAATGTATGACAAAACCTAAATTTCGTATATTAAATTTCTGTGAACTTTACTAGTTTATGAATTTGTGGATTAAAGCAGAATGTGAACACAACTTAATTCTATAACATACCAAAGCGAAGTAAAAATTCTGACAAAATGTTTTAAGCTAGGAGTGTTTGAATATAAATTGAAAAATGCCTGCATTACGGTGAACAAATGTTGAAAGCTCATAGGTTATCGTTACTGCAAATCTTGATATGACTTTAGTATGACTGCATGCGTTTCTTGAGTATTTTCTTTAAATACGTTCAGTCACAAACTGTTGACAAAAACAAGATCATGAAAGATGCTTTGGCGCAGTTTGGTTGGATACACAAGGGTTAATGGTGATTCCAAGGAAATGTTTGCACATCAATTTAATCAAAACAATTTGTTTGGCATGGAGCTGCAAAACTTGTTCATGCAATTTATGAGCATTTTTGCAATGCGATATGATTTGTCGGTGGCGCTCCTAAGATTTTCTTCTATTAAAATGCTAGGTAACTCCTATTATAAACTATACCGCGTGCTAAGCGGGGATAGATATTGTTTGCTTTGTATATAGGTCTTTCCGAGCTGATCAATGGAATGGCTATTTATGCGTGATATGATATCGTCACTTGTTTTATGGATGATTCTGGTAACCGTCCTCACCCCCTTTCCACTGATACCCCCAAGTAACCTTTTGACAAGGGTCCCACGCTGAAAGCGGAACCCAGACAGATGGATGGACAGACACCGACATCCGCGTAAATCCGCCTCGCTACTTAATACGAAGTTGACGTGCAGAATAAACTGCAGGATGGTTTTACTACAAATGAATACGTTACAAAGTCTTGAATGTTTATGAATTTATTTTTAGATTGACCAAACACACGCAAACAATAAATACATAGTTGTTACAATAAATGTTGAGAGATATTTACCAAACTGAAACTGATGAATCGTTCTTACATACGAACAGTTCCTCGCATGTATAAATTATTTGCTATCAATATCATCTTGACTGATTATTAGGAAACCACTTGCATTCAATAAGTAAACCAAATACATACATATTAATGTTCCGCTCAAAAATATATGTAAGTTAATTAAAAATAAAGTGTCTAGGTCTAGTAGTAAAATAGAGTTTTATACTGCTACTTTTGGAGAACTACCTCGGGCAAACTTTTGAGAGATTAGTCATTTCGTTTAAATGACTCAACAAACCGCAAATGATCCTGTAACTCATGAACTCACTCAACATGGTTTCAAACAAAAAATAAACACATTTCTCATTTCCATGGCAATCGTTTGATACGTGTTCTCAAATTTCCAGCTAAATCGTACGCCATACTGCAAATATTGCACCTGTGTGAAGCATTCTTTAGAAAGACGCATTTCCTCGAGCAATCGTTGGATTCCTTTGTATTGATTTTGCAGCGTTCGTGCTCGTATGTAGTGCATTTACTGCATACTTGAGTGATCCCTTTGCCGTTTACACATAATATATATTCAAAATTTTCTTTATTGAACAAACAATATTGATAAAACATCATACGCAGCCCTTTAACTGTGATTGACAATTAGGAACTTTGTAGTGGACTACATTAAAAATCAGGCCTATAAAAATGAAAATCCCTACCAACCTACACCCTACCAAATAATATTAACCCATTAAGCCAAGTTCACAAACCAAAGAGACTTACAAATAGTAAAATACAGACATGCCTCAGTGACTTGTGGACATGTGGTGTTTTAAAATAGTTATCCTAGTAAACTCTTTTGAACAGAATTTACAGAAATGGGGTTTCTCCTTTGTATGAGTCAGCATATGCATCCGCATATCACTCACAAGGAGAAAGGATTGTTGACAAAACAAAAAACAACCAACACATTTCTCGCTCCCATTTCCATGGCACCGGTTCATATGTATCCTCAATGGTTTGGCAAAATGAAACTCCTTACTACAAATATGGCACTTGAGTTCCTTCGGCTGGTGTAACTTTTCGTGACTCTTTTTATTACACATCCTTTTAAATCCTTTCCCACACGTTCCGCAAAAGTAACCCATCTCTGATGTATGAGACTTTATATGCGATAGTAGACTTCCACGTTGTGAAAACACCTTTTTACATAGAGTACATTCATGAGCTCCCTTTTTGTGTGATTTGAGATGATTATTCAGGTACAATTTGCACCTGAACCGTTTTTCACACAGGTGGCATTTCGGCATATCTTCCACTGCTATATTCTTATGAACTATACTATGAATCTGTAAATTCCGTCGTGATATAAAACTTCTATTGCAAATTTGGCAGGGGTACATTTTCTCGCCGGTGTGGACTCGAATGTGAGCTTCTAATTGAGCACCATGAGTAAATTTTTTTGCACACATGTTGCAAGCAAATGGCTTTATTTTCTCATGAACGGTCCTTCTGTGCACTCTAAGCGTTTGGCTGGTCTTAAATCCCATTCCGCAATGTTGGCATACATACTTCCGAATATTGGTATGGATGGACTGATGATTGTTGAGACCATGTTTTGTAGGAAAAGACCCTTCGCATAGTTCGCACTTGAAGGAACGATCTTGATGAACCACAATATTGTGAGCTGCCAAATGTTGCTTTACTTTGAAAGTGCTGTCACAAAGCGGACACTTGAACTTTCTCTCAATAGGTTTGTCAGAGTGAAGATCTTCATGATATTTCAATGTCGTAGTAGATGAAAGCTCTTTCGAACAAAATCTACAGAAGTAGTGTCTCTCCCCAGTATGTATCTTCATATGTAATCGTTCAGTTCTTTTGGATTTAAATTTCTCCTTGCAAAATATACAATCTGCAGCTATCTCAGGGAACAAGCCATTCTGATTATGCTTTCTGCGAGCGTGCCTCTTCAATGATTGTGATAATGCAAAACTTTCATTGCATTGGTCACATTTAAACGGCTTCTCATTTGTATGAGTCCTCAGATGGTATTTTAAAGCGGAATCTTGGCCAAAGGCTTTATCGCAAAACGTGCACTTATGTAGTTTCAATTTCTCGTGAACTGTTCGAATGTGAATATTCAAATATTGTCTGGTTTTGAAGGCTTTCGAACACTCTGTGCATGGAAATGATTTCACATTACTGTGTTTTTTCGCATGTACCTTTAGGTTGTAATTTGTTTAGAAGGATTTTAAACAAATTTCACATGTGTTTCCCGAGTGAACTGCCAAATGTTCATGTAATTCTTTAACTTTTTTAAACGAGGTTTCGCACAAAAGACACTGTTTAGTTTTCATTTGTTCTACAGTTTTATGTAGACGCTCGTGTTTTTTCCAATCCTTCTGGCGTGCTATTTCAAGGGAACAAAACCTGCAAAAGTTTGGTTTTTCATTGGTATGGATTCCTTAGTGTCTCAAATAAGTTTCAGGATTCTTTAACCGCTTGCTGCAAAAGACACAACAAATTGGAGAAATAAGTCGAGTAAGTTCCATTTTGAATACTGGCGTTTTCGTTCACTTCACTTTGCAAATGGTACTTATACGTCTTTCAGTAATTGATTGAGTTCACTTTTCGATATATTGTACTGCGGAACATATCACAATCAAACAAAATTGCAACTTTAATTAGATTCTAAATTTCCACACGGTAACTGGTAACTTTCTGTCGTTTTTTTTTTAATCCAGACAATTTCAACAGAAATGGCGGTTATGACATTACTCGATGGACACCTTTTGTTTTGGGTCTTGTTTAAAGAATTTTCCAATGTAAAATTTCTTCCAATTTTTTAATTTCTTTTTATACCTTTGAAAAAGTTGAAGGCAATCCAGCGAAAGCTCAGGTTTTAAATAAACTTACAGCCAAAAAGACTACTAACGGTAACTTTCTGTGTTTTCGTCCAATAAACATCCCGATCTTTTTACATTTATTCCAAAACAAATTTTAAACTGCGTAACAAGCAACGTGTGTAATTATTACCGATCGGATCTTTTTATGGAAGAATTGAAAAAAATTCTTTAGGTATATTCTGATCATGTTAATGCTTGCATCATATCTGTCCACATGGAACAATGAATGAATAATCAACGCGGGTTCAAATACACCGTGTGTTGTTAGATAGAGAGCAACAGGTTAGAGCTTCAAGAATGTTTTCCTGGCAAGATTCTTCTAGTTCTGAGAACAAAGGTCGAGGAATTCTTGCAAGGTGTGGATTGCTTACATACATGAGTAAGTTCTGAACTACGTGAGTGGTGTGCTTTGTCAAGTAGCATTTGTGTGATATTCAATACTTTTGACATATTGGGATATCAAAGCGTTTTTCTTACTTGGTCAAGTAATTAGTCCAAACCGAGAAATAAGTTTACATGAAACAATACGTAAGTGCTGTGCAAATACAAACTAGTAAATCATATTACATGAAGGCAAAGTAAAAGTTATGAGGGTCCCCAATGTTTGACAGGACCAGAGCCACATGGATAACTGGCAGCATAACTGGCCGGACACCCGACCGTCCTTGAGGAGGGCTAAATATAACGTTTCATAATACATAGTTTAGAATACTTGGGAGTTGGGACTTTCTCTTATCGGGAACGTGAAGCTAATCATTTGCTCGGTTCAAGCAAATGCATTTATGAATTATAAATTATAAGCCAACTTCTCAGAGGACACACACCCATGGCTATTCCAGTTAGTTAATATTGACATCTGATTCGGTTGAATTTAAATAATCAGTTATTTACATGTACTGTTTCTAATCAGTCTTTTGACTTTTTAGTCGTTAATTTGTTCAACTGATTTATTTTTTGCATCATGAAAACGGTAACCGACATTATAATGGCCATCTTTTAAAGGCAATCATATAATCGCAGAATCTTGTAATCGCGAAATCACTTAATGGCAAGACTCATTTAATCGCAAACACACTCCTTCAACTCAACCATGATCACCATCCACATTCAACCCGTTACTTCTCTTTACATTACAGTACTGCCCGATTTCCGTTTAAAACTAAAACCGAGGCATGCATTAAAAATATAGACCCTTTTCTAAGATCTAAAATGAAAAATCTTACTACGCCCGCCCATGGACGGGCACAGTAGTGATGATCTGGTGGATAGCTGGATAACTCATGTCATGTGTGGATTCCCAATTGAATGAGTACGCTCAAAACTGACCAAAAAAGTATCTTAACAGCAGGTAGTTCATAATTCATAATATGCTGGTAATATGTGATTCTTATAAGTAAATCAGAGTACGCTTAAGTGATTTCCTATTAATAGATTGCCATTAGTTTATTTCGCGATTAAAAGATTCTGCGATTAAGTGATTGCCTCTAAAAGATTGCCATTACCTGATGGCCTTTAAAAGTCCGGGTATCCATGAAAACAAACCTGATACAACATAGGCGCCAAGCTACAACTTTTTTTAAAAGTTTTGTATTCTGTTGTTAAGAAAGCGAATTTCATAGTGTCCAAGATTTACTGAGTCAGTTCATCTCCCGTACGGCTTGTTTCCATTTGCCCCTTTCACCGTTCCACAAAACCGCTTACTCTGACAAGAGTTTTTTTTCTATGTTGTTTACTCGAGTAAACTTTTCTCAGCTCAGATGTTTTTCCAAAACAACAACTCTACCAAAAAAAAAATATTTTCTCGATATCTTCTCTTTATTCTAGCTAGTAATTCGTATCAATTAGACCGAAAACCTTACTTCTAGTCATGAAATCTAGTCTAGTATCGATGGGTTTAAATAAACCACATAAATTAAGTAACCCTGAGCCACAACTTTTTAAGTCCGATAAAGAATAGAGAATGGTGTAAATTAGCGGTTGTATTTTTGTTCTGACGCTATATTTTTCTATCTGTATCCTAGTGAAACCATTGACGGGTTTCAATTTCTGATGAGACAATACATACCTTTGGGTTACAGAAGACTGGGCATTCCCGGGTATTTACGGTGATGATTTTGAAAGTACACATGGATTTCGTTATTTACAAACTAATTTCAGTATATTTGATTGAACAAGGATTCCAATAAGAAAGAAACACAAGCAATAATAAGAAACAAACAGAGAGCCATCCAGATTGCTACAATATCACCAACTCGTACAACACTATTATCCAGCCTTTTCCCGTAAAGCTTTCCCACGTATCCTCGTCTCAGGTTTGCTGATATCTGGTACAAACTCTGGGAAAATTGACTTGTATCTTTACACGGACTTCCGCAGCTAGTTCGTTCCATAATTTTTCTCATTGACAAACTTACTTCTTTGTGGATAGCATTGCTTCGGAGGTTTTGCAGAATCCCGGCATGTTCCAATATACCCAAGGTCTTAGCAAGTTTTGCAGTATCCCGCTGACCATCTCTGCTCCATCCTCGCATACTCCAAGAAACCAGATTCTCTGTACTTGCGTACAAGTAGTTCTCCCTATGGAGCAGAGAAACGAATTGCGTGGACAGACCACTTCCAAACTCGAACGATGGAGGATAAATATAAATATACACAGCATTGTAGCTATTCAATTTCTTAGGTTGGCATCGTGCACTATTCGCACCTGGACAGTAAGAAATTTCATTTGACGAACTGGTTGGATCAAACGTTTCGTACACATCTTCGTCAAATTTGGCGATCCTGCCAAGTCGATCAGCAATGTTTAACCAAAACTTTTGGTCTCCATTTTTCACGTTGCTGGTATATATTTGAAATACAAGTTCTTTATGATGCATGAAGCCTGGAAAATACAAAGGTGTAAAATTATGTTGCACAATATATTCCTTAAAACAGGCGGGAGGTTTCAGCTCAGGTTGATAAGTCAAGTGCATGTACATATCAGACAAGTAAAACTGTCTTAGGAGAAAGCATGAAAGGAGTACTGCAGAGAGAACCAGTTTTGGTGGTGTATTTAGTTTAGTAGCTTGAACGTAAAACGCCTGTTCAAAGGTTATGCGACAAACTATCAAAGCCGCTTGCTGAATTCGTATTCGGCGAAGTAAAATGATTCCGAATCCAAGCAACACGATGATATGTAGCCAAACGCCCTTTTCAAATTGATATGTTAGTGACAATATTGCGCCTGCGATTTTGCGCCTATCAGTCACTCTACGATACATTTCATCAAATTCGCTCACGAAGCGGAATCCCGTGTAGTCCACATCATAAGGTAGAAGACCACCACCTAAGAAATCTCCGTAGGAAAGGTCGGATTCGGAAATATTCAAATTTATGATCAAAACTCGAATACAATTACTATACCGCTCGTATCCTTCCGCATGTTTTGTTGTAACTCCATAACACTCACTAGTGTATTTGTAGAGTCTATTTATGCGTTGATTGCTATGATACCACTCCTCCAAACGAAGGTTCCTGAAGCTGTTAACTACGTTAGCAAATGAAAATAAGTTAGTTGAATTTACACAGTATATAGCAAACCCATACTCGTATGCGTTTCCGTTTCCTATGTTGTAGCCCGTCGTTCCCCAAAAGATCTTTTGGCTGTAAAATATTGTTGGGGATTCAAAGGAAAACCTTCCATCAGACCTAATTTCCCGACAGTTTGAATACAAAACGCGAGAAACCAGATGGGTCTTATTTCGAAGTTGAAAATAAAGTGGAACGAACGAATTGGTAAAGTGAATTGAAATTTTAGGATGTAGCAGATCCGGGTTAAGCCATTCATAACTGCGTTGTTTATATATTTCCCCAATAAACGTTTGTGTCAGCATTAATTCGGTTGCGGATGAGTCACACAGACGCACATGACATATTTCAGTGAATTTTGTTGGCTGATAAACTGTTTGCTTTATTTGCAGTCTTGTATTGGACAATTGCACTTTGTTTGGCGTTGAAACCATATATGTCCGAGTATCTTGAACAACAAAGTAAAAGAACTTCCAAAATAAGATATTAGGCAAGGTGTCGCTTTCATTTTTCAGAGATGAATTTCCGAAATGGAAATCAGAAACGCAGGATTTAGTCCAAATTACCAAGTTTTCCAGCGGGATAAGTTCCATATTGAAATAACAACTGGAGAAGTTCTGAAACGCGTTTGTAAATTGTATTTTAGGCTGTAATATTACAGTATATACTTTTGATACTGACTACTTAGGCCAACATTAATACCACTCTATTACTTGTCTACATGTCTTTGCTTGTCATTCATGACACCTCGTTAGCTTAAAAGTTTTCGTACCATTTAGTTCAACTTTACCCATTTTCTTATGTTGAGCTTCTGTAATGAATTGGTATTGTCGGTAAGCTAACAAGTTTTCTAACAAGAACAATGTTGTTCAGATATTTCATTATGTGACATCATATAAGTTTGAAGGAGTAACCGTAAACCAGCATTTATATTTTAGGCGTTTCCAAGAAGTGCGAATCCTCATTTCATGCAAACATAATAAATACATACGAAACTATTAGTTTGAATTTTAATACTTCCCAATAAGACAGTTTAAATCGTCAAGCACTAAATTAAGTATTGTGCTGAGACTTGTGGATCATAGTCAGTTTTATCTATAACCCGTCGTTGCCCCACGAATTCTTGAAGCCGCGAAAACGAATTATAATTCAGTAATGATATCAATGACTCCTTGTTTACGAACCAATGAATTCATAAATCATTAAAGTCAACTAAGATTGGTCGAAATTTGAAGCAGATGCATCGAGAAACTAATTATCAGCACATGCTGCACGAGGAAACGCGTTAGACTAGGTTTACACTAAAGGTCAAGAATTCCCCAAAATGAAATTTTATTTTTTCTGAAATTTTTTCTATCGGACTAGACTGGCCAGTAGTGTAAATTTCCAATATTTCAAACAAAAATTATGGTCCTGATCATGAGATATGTACAGAGCAAAATGAACCTGGTGCCCTGGCTGTTGGCCAGGCGTTCCATTGGGTCTTTCAGGGATCATGGAAACTCGCTTAAGTTACAATTTTCAATGAGTTCAAACTGTTAGTGATATCAATTTTACATCTATTGCATTGTCCGAGACATGTACAGGGTGAGTCAAAAAAATGTACCCCAAACAAAAAATTAATAACTTTCGAAGTATTTGTCAGTGAAAAACAATGTTAGTATCATCCTATAGAGGAAGAATGGGAGTTTTTTTACACTGTCAGATTTGGAAATTGCTGACCACTAGAATCGTCACAAGTGAAAAATCAAAAAAGTTGTCATTTTAACATTACGAAGTCCTACTAACAACTTGTGTTTGCAGAAAAAGACTCGAACCTGTTCGAACCACAATGTCGAATAAATGTCGGAATAAGGTAAGAAAGAGTAACTGTTCGAGTTGTTCAGCCAAATTCCATTCGTCAATAACGGTTTCTCACGTTACTATGACATTTATTCGACACTCTGGTTCGAACAGGTTCGAGTCGTTTTCTGCAAGCATAAGTTGTTAGTAGGACTTC
>JAAXOA010003529.1:0-11358 GCA_036561885.1 Salina celebensis
CTTTTCGGGTATAGGGCTGTCGGGTTTGTCGGGTGTAGGGCTGTCGGGTTTTCGGGTGTAGGGCTGTCGGGTTTTCGGGTGTAGGGTTGTCGGGTGTCGGGTATAGGGATGTCGGGTTTTTCGGGTGTAGGGCTGTCGGGTTGTCGGGCGTGGGGAATCCACCTCTTTTTTGCAGATAGATTCATGCTACGGGGAAAAAACTATTTATCATGCAAAACTCCTACCTCAATTTCATTTCTCGTGTGTTACCATAGGAAACGTACGACATTAATGCCTGCCTATAATACCGACTTTCATAGTGCAGCCAATATCAAAGACCTAGGGCAACAATAGAAAACGGAATGAGCATAAACATAATACAATCTTTTATGTACTTTACATATATGTGCATAACAGACATCAGTTAACCAATTGCTCCTCAAGGTACAGAAAGGGACACTGTTGCTCACGCTATTCCCATTGAGGCTCTTCCAGAGACGCAAACACGTACGTCCGCTTTCTTCTTTACGTTTTATTGCATACAAAACGAATACAACAGCATAGCAACAAAAGCAAAAAAAAAAGTCCAGGAAAAATGCATGCTCGTCCTTGTTGGTGAAAGTTAAAAACTGACCTTGGAATTTGTAATGATGTGAGTGGCCAATTTGACAACGGCAAAGTTCCCCTTCCCGATTGTCTTTTCGAGTTCGTAGTAGCCGACACGAACGAGGGTCTCCACCTTCCTAGGATCCGCCATTCTGATGCTGTTCCTCTCCTCTTCCCGTTCACAGATTGTAAGAGTCCACTGATATTATTAAGGTTTATTACTGTTACACTACAACAAATGCTGCTCTCAATATTGCTCTTAAGAATTCTGGTGTAGTTGCTATCACAAATTTTATTGGAAACACTTTCCCTCGTTATCTCTTTGGCTTCAGCCGAAGGTTGGGTCTTTCTTGGGTCTTCAGAGGTCAAGGTCGTGAGCTTATTATCAACCTGCTGAAAACGCCGTTTTCTTCGTCGTCGCTCCACTTGAGAAAAAGTACTGGTATTGATGAGATCTCTCATTGAGAAAAATGTCCACTTTTGTCACTAACTTTTTGGCTTTATAAACACATACAGCACAAAAATACGAACAAGAGATTGACTCAAGGAACAAATATTTGGTTGAATTATTCTCTAACGAAATCTTCGTTCAACTAATCGAGAGGTTTGCATGATGGTCTGCAAAACATGACAGATGATCATGTGAGCTCACTACTACCTATCCGCATTGATGACGCTGATCAAATCGATAGACGAATGACCAACAACAATCAAGTATAGAAATATCTGCGATCGCGAACTCGTTTTCACTTGTTTCCTTCACATTTTCTGACGTGTTTTCATATCTCCGCCATCATATAACAGAGTTGCTGTAGCTTCAAATTTTGGTTCCCCTTCTAATAAGTACATCGCCTTTCAAGAGTCCATCGGCACTGCCAATAGTGACGCCTGTGAAGCTCCGTGTCTCTCACCACCACCAAACAGTTCACCTACAAACCCTAAATGCCAAAAATAAAATTCGAGTATATTATTATTAATTTTTTCCATTGAAAATACTCCAGACTGTTTGCTGTAGCGAGAAAAATGGTAAAAGCAAAGATATATTTTTAACGAGCTGCTTTTTACGTGCTTTTTGATGCTATTATTATCGACATGATGAATATATCATTTTCCTGTTTCGTTTTCACGCTCGACATAATGCGGATGTTGTGAGAAAACGAGTTTAGTGAAAGTCTCACTTTATATATATATATATCACTTATCTCGCACCGTGTCGGCTAAAATGATGATACAACATTTATACACCTTTTCATGTACAGCATACATTGTTTTCTTGTTACCTACCAATTAAATTTAGCTTTCTTCAACTAACACATGATATACGTGTATATTCTATACCTTGTTTCAGATTTCAACTTAAACGTGAAGGATAATGTAGTGACATTTAAGATTTTTTTTTGACATGTTGTAGTAGATAATTTGCTTTCACCTGGATTAAAAACAAAGTAAAATAGTTTGTTCCTAGTTTGTGCTTGTTCCATTCGTGTACATGGATACAGAAACGTAAATTTTTTTTATTGACAAATATGGTTTATGAGTATTCTGTTCACATTCTATATGTCATATGTATTTTGGTTTGTGTAACATCTACCATAATTTTTATCGGTTTTAAACAATCCATCGGTGAAAACAATATACCAATTATACATATCTAAAGTCTCTAGACTTGGATCCAAATTAGAGGGGAAATCCGTGTGGTTATACGAAATGATTCGGGACATGATATTACAAAAATGACATATTTTCACATATAATCGACATTTTGCATAAAAACGTCCTTGATTGACTTTTCATTTTCATAAGGGACTATCGGGTTCATACGGTTTATGTAAGTAGAAAGTGGTATAACATTTGTTTAGCATCATTTAACCTTAGAGCGACCTCACTTTCCCATGACTTTCTCTGAGCAATTTGCTTTACAATTGCTCTCGCCGCATAACTGCAAATTGTTCCAGGTTTCCTACAGGTACTTAAAACGAAAAACGTATAGGCACACCTTGTTCGTTGTACTTTCTACGACCGTCATAATAGGCACAGTTTTTTCCTTCATGATATACGCCAATGCCTTGCTAATACGCATGGCGAGAATTTGTCTGTGACGTCAAATGTTGGTGCCGGCATGCATCCAGTTTTTTTATCACATCAGCACCATCACAACAACCTCGTACCTAACAATCCTCGCCAGGCAAAATGCTTTCTCTTTCCCTGCTTAGTTCTAACATTCAGCTTAAATTATGTACACAGAGCTAAAAAGCACTAAATTTTGGCTGTATTGTATGAAAAATTGACGATAGAGTATTCGCATTAACGTAGTTTACATTACTTTATACCATAACCAATCACGGTGTGGCCGTTAAATCTATTATGTTGTATCGTCATATTATAGTTTGTTAACTTCCATTCATAATTATGTATGTAGTCCATTGCATAGTATAGTTCTACAAGAGTATAAGAAGAAGAAAATGTTAATGTTATAATCAAGTCGTTCATCGCCTGTTTCTAGCGTAACTGCGAAAGAATACAAAATACAATAATTCGTTTTTATATAGCCTGAAATATATGGATTGCAAATAATACGTATGCACCTGTGACATGTAAATCTAATGTTGAAATCTAAAATCAATTAATAATCAAACAATGCAGATTGTTTTGGCTGTTAGTTCCTCAAAGAAGCAAGTTTGCATCTTTGAAACATTAATCGTCAATCGAGATCATATCAAGCTAGGAAGAGAAAATGTTTGTGATGGAAGAAAATCTCACTGGCTGAAGTCAGTAAAATCCGAACTTACAGCTGGATTGATACTGATTTGAACTGGAAAAACTGTACCACTTTACTTTATAGCCTAACATTTAGGTTTTGCCTTACTGCAGTAAAAGCACATGCATTTTTGACAATAACAAACTTAATTCCAAACTATTGCTGGAACCTTAAAAACATATATAATTTGTTAGAAACACGTCTCGATAGTAGAGTTTCTACAAGTGGTCGTACATATTACATAAAAAATCAATTTGAAACGGTCTTCCCACAATGTTTGGATTTAGATGTTATCTTCAATATACTGGTTTAATTCATCTAAATAAAAAAAAGAGTATTTCATATTGTTCAACCATTACTAAATTGAACGTTTCAGTCAACAATCGAAATGGAGAAGACAAGATTTACACTTGACCTTACAAGTATTTTAAATTTTGCCACTGAACTTCACAAACAAAGCCTATCTATCACTATCAATCAGCCCACAACAAATTCCTTTCGCTTCTTCACATAGGGTATAGTATTCCATCGATCCTTTAATAATTAACTACCATTTCACTTTTGTTCCGTCCTACCGTTCCAAACCATACTCCACGATGTTGTCCTTCCAAGAAGCACATGGTCAACGCAAAAAGTCAGGTACCTAAAATCTCCAAAGAAACCGTTTTCCCTAACGACTTTCCCTACTTCTAACCGACCTCAATGAACTCCCTAACTGCGTAACTTTAATCAAGACAGAATAATAATTCACAGAGTACAAATTTACTGTATAGTTTAGGTGTAACTTTACCACTCACCTTTTTGCCTCAGCTCATTAGGTATCCTTAATCCAGACTAAATTTTCTTTACAGCCACCAAGAACCCATCTCAATCAATCACTTTCTTAAAATTCGAAACGTGTAAAACGAGTCCACATTTCGTCAAAAACTTAACTGACCACTTTACTACTTGTTTTCAAAATTAACTGAGGTAAAAATCAGCAGGGACAGAGGGAGATACAAGTGCATGTTTTCATTCCCATCTCGTTTGCTCATCAATTTTTGTTGTTGTTGATTTTTTTCTCATCTGTGTGTACACACAGAAATACACGGAAGGATACAACTCAATGCTCGAAAGTCGGAGCGTGAAATAAACTCATGTAAACAAACCAGTGGATCTGCACTGTGCATCACTTTTTTTTTGCTCTTTTTCACATTTTTTAAACAAAAAAAGGAGCACTACACTTGCACTCTGTTTACAAGCCACTTGTTTACGATTTTAAATTGTGCATCTATAGTGTGTTTGTGTTGTTAGACATGAAAAAATCGACAATAATGATCTAACAAATTTTTATCAACTAAACTTCGACAGGACGGGGAAAATTCAATCGTTTTTATTGAATTCTGATGGCTCTCCTGTAAGCAGAAAACTGAAGATACGCGCTTTGGAAACATTCAGAGAGTCTTAAAACATGGAAGGGGATGACCATGTTTACTGTTTCCGAGGAAAAAAATCTTATACTGGTCTGGAAGGGAACGGCTCAGACACATGAATGAAGAGAGAAGCTAAGAATGAACAGAGGATAACTTAAGAATGGAAAAAGTAGGCAGAGTGAGTGAGTGTGTGTTTTTTCTGCAGAGTCGATTCTGGTTTCGTTGAGAAAACATTTTAGACACAGGTTGGCAGAAAGAGTTCAGATGCAAGTGTTAGCTGGAGCTGGAGTAGTTATGGAATGTACAACAGAGTGAGTGAGTGTGTGTTTTTTCTGCAGAGTCGATTCTGGTTTCGTTGAGAAAACATTTTAGACACAGGTTGGCAGAAAGAGTTCAGATGCAAGTGTGTGCTGGAGCTGGAGTAGTTATGGAATGTACAAAACACATTTTTTATAGAAAACTGCACAAGTAACTGTGTAAGTTTTGGCGTATTGTTGTACTTAGATTTTCAAGATTTTGTCTGTCATGAAAAAATGGCATTGGACCAGTTGGGCAAAAACTGGCATGATTTTTCAATAAAAAAATGAAAATGAGTTTGCGATCATAATTGCAATTCGCAACAGCGATTGCTTCGCAATATCAATGCATTTGCTAGTCAATTTTTTGTTGCATAAAACTGGGATGCACGTAGTCGAGAAAAAAAATTGTCTCTGGAACTACTCTGGACGGTTGAGTGAGTAAAACAAGATTTACATAGGCGAGAGTGGGACAGATACGGGTCATGTTCTGTCCTCCGTAGTATGCTCTGCTGCTGTAACAATTTCTTAGCTAAAGCGTTTTGACTCTTCGTCGTATCCATAAGCAGGACGTAAATCAAAAGTTTTGTATAGACATGTGATAAGCATTAGTATGAAATTGGTTAAGAGAAAATGTGATAATTGTTGACTGTATTTTGTCAAGTATCTGTTATTGAAAATGATTATGGTATTCGCCGAAGTGTATGTTTGACTATACGTCATAGCCAGTATAATATCTGTAAAGTTCAGTATGGAGTAAGTCATTGCACGTAGTATTTTGCGAGTAAGCGACCGACCGTATATGAGCGTGCGTGNGTCATTGCACGTAGTATTTTGCGAGTAAGCGACCGACCGTATATGAGCGTGCGTGCAGATATGAGCGTATTTTGAAATGGTGAAGTCTTGGAAGGTAATGGTATATAGTGCGTGTACGGCTCTCAATTTGGGGGAAAATCTACGTAGGGTTTGCCAATGCACAAAGTGTTTCCATGAATTTGTTTCTTTTATATAATGCGAGGTGTTAGGCTATAGTTGAGAAATGATGGAAGTTTGTAGCAGGCCTATATGCAGGTTGTGTAGTTCTGGTTACAGTACTATGCTAGTTTATAGCAGCGCAGTTGTCTAGCTCAATTCCATATCTGTTGTTTTATAGGTAATGGCAGGCTAGGAATCATGATAGCCTGTCCAGGCGCCATGTGCCGTTTTGTTTAGTAATATGATTGTGTGTTGTTTCGGATATTATAATGGGTTATTCCCGTTTTCCAGCTTCCACAATATAATATGCGTATTAATTATCCTACATCGAACTACACTATTGGTTAGAGGCTGTAGAAAGTAGTTGTTTTTGTTCCATTCCTTCATTGGTAGCAAAAGCAACTTGAAACGACATAATGTGATAGAGTGGAAATAAAAGCTCCTCGTGTGTGACGAAAGAAAACAACTGGGTTCACAGGAGAGAAATTAGTGGAAGGGGTAGATAAACGACTTATCACCTGGTTTCGAGGTCTTCGCAGTATAACACTTATTTTCACAAGATGCATATTATACCAATATCAAATTTATAGTTTATGCAATATGCCTCACGGTGTAAGACATTTACATTTCATTTACTTGGGTTAGCACCTTACGTTTCTCAGATCCAGGCATGTTTTGGCCGTGAAATTATCAATAAATATAAATCCAGCAATTTTTATTTCTTTCTATCACGCCATACATGCAATAAATAACAAAATATTGTCTATTTGTAAGATCTCAATTGCCATCTTATAATGAAGTGACTGTCACAAATGAGAAATAGTTAACATTTGCGCAGGTACATATAACATCGAATGCAATACTCGTTTATACAGAAAACTAGAATGATTCACATTTAGATAGGGCAAGTACATAAGTACACACAAAACAGCGTACACCCATTAATGTTTTCACGTCAGCTTTGGTTATTAAAACAAAAAAGTATAATACACCAAACTCTGCAAATTTCTATGGCGGTCCGTACATTACACGCATCATTAAACATCTCCATTACACTCTAAGGCTAAAATATCGCGCGTAGAACCAAACCCATGTAGGAGCTTAAATTGAAGCAGAAGACAAAGACGATTCATGCTGCTTCATGTAACATATAATAAAAGATTGTGTGGTGTAGCAAGTATTTTGCAAAATTACACTGACAGCACGATTATTGTAAAGGACATATGTAGATTGTAACACTCATAAAACTATATTGATAGTTACTTGTAAAATGTCAGTAGAAGGTTATTTTCCTAACAGAATTAATATTTATTTAATGCAGAGCATCCATGTGTATTGTGCATGTACACATTGTTGAGTTGAATTCTATTACCAGTATAATAGCAGTTTCGTATTCGCAAACAAGTCCAGCCGTTTTGTTCATAAAGATTGCTATGGGAACCATGTAAACTCCAAATTGTCTTTGCAAACTGTGATTATACATAGCAACTAATAGTACTATTCAAAAAGATGTTCATTCATGTTCGACTTGTTCAACATTTTATTGAAATGATTTCGGTCTCCGGTCAGAATTATTCTCTGCAATAACTAACAATGGCTAAGTTCGCAGAGTCACTGGAAATTGGAAACGTGCATTGTGTATACAGTTTCCAGCAGAAGAAAATCACAATCTCAGTACAGGCTGCGTTTGAAAAATTCTGTAACGGATGTTTGACACGGTATCAAAGGTCTAAAATGTCGGCAAAACATGTTCTCGAGTAATTCAAAAGTTTTTGGACATAATACAAAGCTAACAATTTGCTTTCCTCACTCTTTTACTTGACCCATTACTTTCATTAAAAATATTACTCTTGCTGCATAATTATTGATTTCGTTGCTCATGGGGCTAAATGGATGTATTACCTGAGACACCTCGTGCTAATTAGCATCTTGTTAGTATCTCCAGTAAAAGCGATTCATGAAAGCTATCTTTCACTTCAACATGGCTTCAACCAGATACTGACATTAGCGGAAATGACCATAATACTAAAAGTTTAGCACGTGTGCAAATGTGTACTTAAACCCACCAACAATGAAATTGGTAAAAATTGAATTAACTAAAGCAACCAACTCTTCGTAACTTAATTTTACACTCAATACTGAAACTGCGCGACCACCGGAAATACGATTATGCTGATTATGCTGATGCTGCTAAATGACAATTTGTCGTAATATTCGCATTACACGTGGTAATGAATTAGTGAACGGGCCATCACAATAACCTTTCCCCCTTTGTCTCGTTTCTAATGGAAATTCTTCACGAAATGGAACAAACAACTCAGTCTAGAGTCTAGAGCTAGCTACAATGACAATGGAAGTTGGCACACAACGATAAAAACATAAATTTTTGATGCGAACTTAGTAATGACAAAGCTTTGTACTTTGTACATGTATTTATCTGAAATCGTTGAAGCTATTTTTTCTTTGTTGTTTCCAGGAGCGTTATGCTGTCAGGAGCCGTATTGATTCCATTCTGTGCTCTGTTATGTGTACTGTACTAAGTACTAACTGTACTACCTAGTTAGACGCTTTTCGTATTTTAATCAAGAATCCGCAAATGTTAACAATGGTTCTTGCATAACAATGCGTTTATAATAAGAAACTCCAATTACCATTAATGAATTCTTCTGTGTTTTTGCTTTGTAGCCTGGATGGCTTTGGTCTGTATGCTATGCTATATAGCTATGCTAGTTTGTATGCATACCGCATACTATATTGTATATTAACCTGGTTTTAAGATATGCAGTTAATGTTATGCAGATGCACAGCACATCGATGCTTCGCAGCTTCAAAGAAAGTATGATCGAAAAATCTTATTTTTGGAAATATTGATCTGATACAATACACACGACATAAAAATAGATGAGAATCCTACCCTCAAGTGCAAAAATCACAGTTGAATTGAAGTGAAAACACTTGATAAAATATTCATATTATGATGTTTTGGAGCAAACTCACATTCACAACGTTACCATGATAACAAATGTTAAGCTTCCGGGCTCTGTATCCCACAAATGTTGAAACTGCCCCTTGAGTTTTTAAGGGGAATATACTCCCTATTCCCTAATTTTTTATCGATTCCAATCTTTCACTCAGTTAAGCTTTCAACTTGAAATTAGGCCGTATCCTAGCCCTTGACCATGGAATACATCATGTGGCCCTTGACGTAAGTAATCAACGGTCCAAGTTTAGTGACCCTAGGTCAAAGGGTGTCAGGCGTCAGGGCGAGACCGTACACAGACAGACACAACTGCTGGCTTCCTCTATCGGCATACCAACATTTTCCCGCTATTATCGTCTAAATGACTACAAAAGACATAATATATTATATGATATTATTGTCTTTTATGGTAAACTTCAAGCATTAGAAAAGTTTCGGTTTAAATTCCAAGTAGAGCAATTAACACATCTCGGTAAGACGACTGCATATAATAAATGAAATGATAAAATTTTTCCAGTTTGGTTCAATTTGAACTCTCGTGAAAAGTACAACCACAATATGTAAGTAAAACCAATATGAACATACCTCGCATACTTTCCAACCTCTTAACTTCGATATTCATATCTCTTTCCATGAACCTGCTCATAACATATAATCCTGATACTGTTTGTCATTTCACATACAACTTGAGTTGAGATAAACTTTAGTAGGGATGAAATGAATGCATGTTGCATAAGCATCTTTTTAATGTTATACAAATTTTACAGCTCGTGGCTTATCGCGATGTTGCGCACCTTTTTTCCTTAAGTTGTTTCCAAACATCAAAAATCGTCTAACTGGATCACACTAGTGTCAACTTGTATAAAACCGGTGTAGATTATGATTATGACATGCCTTTAGCATTTTGTTTTCACAGACTGCAAAATACCTTGCTCGTCAATGTCTCACTCTCTTTCTCCGTTAAAGTCTTAAATGTCATGACGTGCATAAATTGCAATGAAAAAGCAACAAACCTTAGTTTGAACTGAATGTAAGTATGAAATATCTACCTCACAGTTCCTTCCCATTGTCTGCAAACAGACATGCTGACATCGTAATTATCATTAACATAAGCTAGTATTCAGTATAATCATATTATGTTTTAGCTGTGTGAGAGCAATCACTCACTGACGGCGTGTCACATGCTTTATTTAATGCCATTAGTATTCCTGCCGATAATATTATTTCGTTCATTCAAATTTTTTACCGTGATAATAAATTCGTTGGGATGTGAATTTCAACAGCCTTGACTTAACACAATTGGAATCTTGCAGAGAAAACTTTGCTGGTTTGTACAACTTGTTTGCGCTCAAGTTCACTAAGGCTTTGAACTCGACTGTTGCGCTGCTGTTAAGCTGTGAAATAATCTGGCTCACTTTTCAGCCAACTTACATTAACATAATTTACATTACCAAGTCAAGTTCTGCATGTGGCAACCTCGTATATAAAAACGTCTAATATAGTTTACAGTTTGCGGTATGATGTTTAATTTAGTTTTTCAACTTTTAATCGCACACGTGCCGTAATGCAATCGGATGGTAATCGGATTGGGATTACATTAGAGGAAGGGACCACGTTGGTCTGCATCATTTTTTCTCAATTCCCCGTGCAAAATATATATAATAGGTGGGTTACTTGGCTACTTGTTACTTATATGCATACGTCAGTAGAATATCTCAGTCGCAATTGAAGAATCATCGTCGCGAACAATTTTGATCAAGGCGAAGAAACTATCAATTATGGTTTCTCGCAAAAACAAAATCAGGATATTTCAACTTGAAGCCCAGCTTCTATATTGTAGATTGTTTGTTATGTTGTACTTGTGTGAGTACATTTTTTAAGTAGAACATCTTGAAAATTTTGTATTGATTTGCCTTCCTCAATCATCAGATCAGCATCTATTGACTCTTTTTTTGCACAAAAATGTACTAGTTTGTGTTCCTGAACAGGTTCACAGTTTATTGCCATTTTCATTAAAGTCATTTATCACACGCGCCAGTCAGACCGGCATCATTTGCCAATCGAAATGTAATTCTCCGCGAATATCGAAAATGCGGCCAAGCATTAGTTATCAAAGGAAGTAAATGCTTTCACGTATTCAGTTCCCTTATCATATCGCATTAATTGTGTTTCGAGTTTTCAGATGGACTTGAGATTTGTACAGTGATTCTCAAAAAGGGTGAAACACTTGAGTTTTTCCTTTGAAAATTCTGGTTCGAATCGAGGTTGTTTTGCGTGATCAAAAAGATTGCACTATTTGAATAACATGGGGAAATTCTCCATACAAATTCGAGTAAGGCACAGAGAAAATGT
>JAAXOA010003530.1:0-11357 GCA_036561885.1 Salina celebensis
TAGAACTTATCTTAAACCAACCTTGCCAAACTATATCACTTCATCAAGTATTTTACATAAAACAAAGAAAGAAAACTATCCCATCATTATCCCCACTTTATTTTATATCTTAAACAGATCCACAAAAATCCTATCATTTTCGCTTGCATTTTCATTTTTTCACATGCAATGCATCTATTTTTTTATCATCAGATACAAAAAACAGCTCATCCTTCATTTTTCTCGCAATTTCAGTTGTTGTTATTTTTTCTCCAATGTTGTACAAAGCCACGACCACAAAAGCCATTCTTTTTTTTTGGTTCAGCTGCCAAAGAAGAGTTTTTACATCTTTCTTCCTTCCCTGCTGCAATGCACTTTTTGCATTTTTTTCCATACACAGTTTTTTTTCAAGGAAAAACATTTATCCTCCATCAGCATGACACAAAAAATAGATACATGTGCATAATAACATCCTTCAACCATTTTCATGTTCTCTACGAATCTGACATACCATCATACTCGTCATGATAATCATACATTCAACAATAAATAGAACTCTTGATTGACTGTTTCTCTTTGCTTGTTGGCTGCACTTGTAAATAATACTCAGTTTTTTTCTGTTTAGTTTGTTGGAACTGCAACTCTTTCTTAGGACGATTCTCGTTGAAACAGTCGTTGAGTCGTCATTGCACAGCGCTCTTAAAATGTGTGCCTTTTTTTATATTTATGCAACATTGGAATATGCACCATTAATAGCAGTACATGAAATTGTAGCTTGTACATCATCATCATCACGTGCAATTACCTTCAAATAACCTCTAAATTCCGTTGATTCTTTCGAGTTGCATAGCATGCAAGAGATTACAAAAAAGTGGTAGCTCAAAAAAAATATCATCTTTGTAATCTTCAGTAGCTTATAAATGTGTATAATATGTTTGGAACTGGGAACGACACCTGCATACGATGCAGCGCTGCACTCACGAGGATTAATGCCTCAGCATGCAAGCGAATGTTTTTTTTGAGAAGTTTAAGATTATTGCATGAAACAAAAGCTCGTGTCGTGCAAAAACGTTAACGCCAGTTGGTATTCCAATGGATAAAATGATCAAGTTTTCATTGGAGATTTCCATAATTATTTATAACAAACGTGAAAGATTCAAAAGAATAGTCGCAAGACTTCTTCTTCTCAACTGTGGATAGATGCTATAGAGCATAGTTAGTTGATATGTTAAATGCGATATTACACTTGAAAGAAATAACTATTCGACGATGTTGATGTTTCAAATAGGTATGGTACTGCCTCTTTATAGGAGATTATTTTTTGCGTGTGTACAACCTGCCATTAGATATGCCCACTTGTCGGGGAGCGTGAAAGTAGTAAAATAAAACGATGAAGTTACCACAAAGAATTATAACAGTGATGAATTATTGCAACCAAGTTGAATGAGAAGATAATCATACTTTATAATCACTCACAGTTAAATAGTTTCGTGCCTTGCAAATAAAATACTAAAACATTCCTACATTTAGTAGCATATGCTAACAGTTTTATTACAAAATATTTTTTGCATGTCAGAAAAAGCAAATAAAGCAAATAAATAGGTGGCTGATCAATGCAAATATTATGTCAACCAGATAGAACCACCCTTCAAACTCCAGTAGTGGCTTTGGCACGTCGACTTGTCTCATCCTCGCAGTTACTCACTCAGTACGGTTTCTCATTATGCACAAGTTGGAATGCATCTTGCACCATCATCTCAAGTGATTACACTTGTCATTTTGTGCTTGCAACTTGTCTCTCTGTCCAAATCCCTTCATAATGTTCTCTTTCAACTCGCACAACCGTTTCCTCTTATGATTTCTAACGGTAACTTTTTTCTGCGCATTAAAAATTGTAGGCGGTTGAACATTTTTATACTAATCCCTTTCATTTTTTCCCTTACTTTTAAGCCTTTCTCACCCCTAAAAACGAATGATTCCCTTGAAACAATGCTTTGCGAAGGCCGTTCTTGTCGGTTCCTTCTTTAAAATGTGCATTTTACAACTGCAAGCCTTTTACCCATCACTTTTTGTGACAAAATCTCCTCTCTCTTTCTATCAGTTCATCACACCACCACTCTCAACAATATTTTATTCCTGCATAAACTTGACAGATGCTGTATTTTAACTCTTCAACATGAAAAAGATACAATAAAAAAAATTGTTCATACTTTCGCATAATATACCTTATCCAGTATACCTCCATAGAAATAAAAGCTTTTTCGTTTGCAGCCCATGAATTCTCTACATCCCTACAAGCTTAAGGTTTTAAGCCAGATAGCGTGGATGCTGTTGCGTATACTCTGTATATTTTTTTCTGTCATGACGCCAACCCAAAAAAAACTATTTAAAACAGGCAGAGAAACAGGCTTTCGAGTTTTTTTCCCTTTCCAAAAAAGAGAACACTGAACTGGTGTGGGGATAGCAAGAGCAAAATTAGGAGAAGAGCATGGGCTGGATAGGAATGAAAACGGGCCGCCCCACCAGAGCTTGAAAGTTGAGAGAGAGAGAAACCTCGTACAGGTTCAGTTCAGTTCGTCTCAAGACTTTGAAGCTGTCGGAGTGTGTGTAGTGGAGAGTGGAGAGGAGAGTTTTTTTGCGTAGATAGTACACACAACCGTCATCACCAAAAGTATATTCATATGAAAAAAGCATATTCACTTTGGGGGATTGTATACAGGGATCCGCATATCTAATGCCAGTTTTTTTTGTAGTTTTTTTTATGTAAGACAAAGTTTTAAAGAGATAAAATTGGTGAAAAACTGAAAACTGTAGCAAAACGTTGCATCAGTTTAAGTGGTCAGTGAAGTTTTAATGGTTTCAAAAGCCGAAACAAGCATCTCAGTTCAATCTCAGTGTGGAAGGGAATCATGTTGACATGAGTTTATGTTGGAAAGAGAGAGAAGACGGATTTGAAGAGTGAAGAAAGTCCACGTGGGGAAGATATCAATTTTAGAGAGTGTGGTGGTCGTTATTTGAGAGCTGTGGTGGCTTGTATGTCAAATGTGTTTGACAAAGACGTGAGCAAGTGGAGTGAAATCTTGGAATACTTTAAAAGATATACATAATACTGAAAAGTGTGCGAGTTGACGTATGGAAGCAATATTGTTTGGAGAGAAACAAGAAAACGGAATTTGGATTGTGAAGTGAGAGTTAGGGAAGAAGAGTGTAAACTAAATTATATTCGGTTTTGATATCATGACTACAAGGGTTATTACCCCGCCTAGTATGGATATCAATAGAGACATCGGGTCGCAAAATTGTCCCGATGCGCAGCCATCTGTTGTGGCTATTCCAGAGGTGGAAGGGGCAGCAGCTGGATTGCCGGAAAGTGCTGGGGTTCCTATAACAACTCATCATTCATTAGGATGCCCTTCTCCTGCTATTTCACCGAATAGTACAATGATGGGTCCAGGAACAGAGTTGATTTTGTCAACGAGAATACGTAGCGTTCCCAGGTGTCTTTTTGGACCACCGGATCCTCACGCAGGACAGTTTGCGAGAGAACGCGTCAAGGAAATCCGAGAACAAGATAAGAGAAGATACAACTTTGATTTTGATCAGGAACAGCCACTTGAAGGACCGTAAGTAGTTTGCACTCTTATGCGAGAGGAATATAACTCGATAAAACAATGCAATACATAGACTGTGCTCACATAGCAAAGTTGACAGTTGGAGCTTTGGGTGTAACTTCGCTGGAAAAAAATAGTGACGAACGTCATATTACGCTGAAATGTTGACAACCAAGACCATTTTTTCATACTTTCCTGTGTGGTGAACTGAAATTGGTTTAAATTGCAATGCTGTGGTTTTTAAATGGAACCATAATTTTCAAAAGAACTGAAACTAATACGAGAGTACATCTACTTTAAAGGGTAACTAAAATGGAGCTATTCGTCGAATAAAAATCATTTTTTTGTTTTGTACTGTAGACGAAGCAAAGTTATTTTGCGGCATACAACCAGTAGCAGTATGGATATTCATTGAAAATTATTGAAAAAAAAATCTGTTTTGCTATTTTATATCCAATCCTGCGTGTGATGACTGATTATGATGTGGGAATATTAAAGTAAAAAATGTTAGTAGTAAAACCCCAGCAAGGTACCATCATCAAGTTCAAAATGAATACCAATCACGTCTTAGTTTAGATAAATCATCATATGCAAAACTTGTCTTGTCAAGTATTATATAGGAATATTAAAGTAAAAATGTTAGTAGTAAAACCCCAGCAAGGTACCATCATCAAGTTCAAAATGAATACCAATCACGTCTTAGTTTAGATAAATCATCATATGCAAAACTTGTCTTGTCAAGTATTATATTTTTTGTTTGATCCTGCTGGCAAAAAAAATACTTGAAAAACATTTTTTTATTCAATTGATGTGTCTACGCAAAAGCATTGCGTATGTAGGTACCTTGTTGCGATTTTTTTTTCTACTTTTAGTATTCAGATTTAGTGTGATGATTGCCGCATCTTGTCTTCACTGCCATTTACAAGGAATGTTTTAATGGTCTCCCCAGGGTGTAAATAAGTTTTTAAGAGTGGAACCAATAGAGATTAATATCTATAGTAGGACTTGTTGAAATTCTTATTTAAACTTGATTTTCAATATTCTAAACCTAATCAAGTGTTTTTAGCGAAAATAGATTGAAGAAGCTTGTGAGAGAGGGGATGTGTGGGTTAAAATGTATATCTTTTTCATCATAATCGTGTCTTTATGAAACGATTATTCTTTCCAGTTTGTATAAGGTCTAAATTAACTCAAGTATTTTGATAGCAATAGAAAGGCAATTTGGAGGGAGGGGAATCGTTAAGGAAAATACGTACATGAAAGAAAAACGAAAGACAGTAGTGCATACATTTACATAGATAGGCAATTAGTAATTCTAATCGACCTGTAGAATTTCAAATTTGGTAGTATTATGCACTTAATGCTAACCACCACCCGCAAAACATTGCGAGGGAGCAAGTTTTATTGAAGAATTTGAATTTCAACTGGATAGTTTGAAACAGCAATGAAATGGACACAAGTGCACTGGGAAACGATAATAAATCGAGAATTATGATTTCGGGATGTGCTTTTGAAAAACTTGATGTGCAAATGTCATATACGCAATCAATCTTTGTTAACTGATGATAACAAATGTAATAAGACACAAAAAATTGAATAAGGACGAGAGTTGGCATGTCAGTTTGGCAATCTTATTTAGCCTCCAGTGCACAATGAAAAAAAAGGCAATCAAGTGTTTCACTATAAAATATGCAATACGCCGGTGTTAATAAGATGAAAGCAATTAAAAATTAGATATCGTGTTAGGAGTTTTTTTATGACATCCATGAATTCAATGGTGTTTTTCACAATATTAAAAATGTAAGCTACTACCTACCAAGAATATTCACCTTTGTTTGTCTTATCAACAATAAATCATTAAACTTGCCGGTGAAGCTATTATAACTGGACGAAAGTAGTAAACCCAACACTAGCAAAAACCCAAACTTGACATGTTGTGTAATGCATAAAACTTACATGATTTAAACAATAGAGTAGAATAATCAGGTTCATATCAATGTATACAGTGTACTCCAAACAATGTAAAACTACAATGAGCATACTTTATATTGAGTACAAAAAAAAAAGTTTGAATGCTTAAATAGATAGGTAAAAAAAAGTATAATGGTCATATGAAATCTCATATAGTCATCATCACACAACTTTCCACCACCACAGCGATCTCCGTGAAAACGCAAACCAAGCTGTTCATTATTGCCATCCACATCTATCGAGATGATGACGCTGCTCATTCTGAACATTGTATAGCTTCATTTTCAATCAGCTCATATAATCCTATCTAATATCCAGTTATAACTCTATACAACCTTATATCTGTATAAACCACCTTTACAAACAAAAATATTATGAGAGCTATTCCCTCTGTATTAAAAACACATCGAAAAGCCCACTAGCGTTTTTTTTACCACATCTTTTGCAATATATTATATATTTATAGAAATGATCAACTGGGTATCTTTCTGAAAGCTGAGAATACGAAGAAAAAATGTTTTTGCAAGACGTGTATTTGGAATTGCTCGTAGTCTTGATTATTTATTTTTTTGCCAAGGTGTGTATACCTATCAATATTACAAGCGTGTTTCGCATACAACGCTTCGAGAAAAAAATTGGTACAAAAAACTGAACCCTGTTTTTTATTCTCCTTCAACCATCCTTCCTTTTTTCATACTTTTGCATTTTACCTATTGACAAAAGGAAAAAAGGCGTGTTAAGCCAGTTACTAGTTTTTTTCAGAAGGTATGCATTAGCAGAAATCTTTGGTTGAGGTGGTAATACTGAAACTTGCCAGGAGCCTGAAGAGCTCTGGCGTTTCATGCGATGCGATTTTTTTTAGTTTCAGATAATAATGGTTGAATTGTGTTGAAGATGAAAATTAGCTGTACAAGTTATTAAGTTTATGGGAGATTTTACTTTATATGGACATTGATTTCTTTTTGCTCTCGCTCCCGATGATTTAAAAATTTCATTGGGAGTGTTCTCATCTCTACAGAGTTGAAAATAATTTAATGAATACTCATTTGACTTTTGTTTTGCTATAGTTCATGCTGTAGAGGTTAGGGCAAAACAGTAATGTGTACAGATTACAACATTTTCGGCAGGTGAACCAGTGGAAACTTGTTTCTCCCTCTGTATCATCTAATCTAAATGCTTGACTAGGGGCATGTTTTAAATTTTGATTGTCCATTTCCCTTCTCCTCATTGTGGTTTCTGATGCACCACAATGATTTAAAATCTCTGTTTGCATGCGAAAAGGGATAAATTTTGCAAGGTTTCACTACTTAGAAGTCGAACATGTTTTGATGGGATTTCTTCGTACAAACTGGAATGATGTAATTTTAAAATAAATTTTGTTGTTGTTTTTGACAGATTCAAGTGGGAGCCAGTACAAGTAACCGCTCCAACGACGAAAAGCAATAGCGGAAGTGGTAACTTTCCACCAAAGGCATATGCCCTATCTCGATTCCCCTACTTATCTGGAAACATGGTCCAGATCGACCGTGGAAACATTTCCCCACCGCCAGTACGTACAACTATTAACAACAATCAGCTCCCACCAACAAGACAACTCTATTTCCAACCAGATCTTCAGGAAGAGCGGGAGCCACTGCTTATAGCTAGACCACTAGTGTCCCCCACTTCCACATTTACCACTACTGCTAGACCTCTAACTAGCGTAATCAAATCGCCATCATCAACAGTCATTTATCCCCAGTCAGCGATGGACACATCAGCCTCGCGAGTTCCTCCTGTAGACCCAACAATGCTTCTACCTTCTCCAGAGGCGTCGTCGTGTTCCTCAGAAGACTCTGCTAACGTGGCAGATGTAGAAATGGAGCTAGAGGACGAAGAGGAGATTGCCACAAGTGTAGAATCCTCCTCAACCGAAGACGATTCAAATGTGCTCCGCCAGTCCTCCTCCAAGTTGCAATCTACTTCTTCCTCATCGCCCGCAGCCGTCGCTACTATTCTCCATCACACGATTTCCTCCTCAACCAGTTCCGGATTGAGCAGCAGACTAGGTAATAGCAACATTAGGAGTAGTAGCTCAGGCCGAAGAACCAAGTCAGTCTCGTCGTCTTCCTCATCTCCATCGGCCTCACCTTCATCGCCAACTAGCTCGCAACCTCCAATTACAAGTAAGTCCAGTTTAACATTTATTCAAAAACTTTCGTCTCTCTTTCCTATCATGCATGTCTCTCACTATAGTGTACACATCACCCTATTTGTTTCCAAGTTTCCTATCTCATCATCATTTTCCACATGAGAAAAATCATGACTCACTATAATGACGACCCATGGTGAGTCACTTGGCAGGGATCTTTTCTCTTTCTAAGCTTCCTTCCTTTTTTTTATTCTCATCGTCTAACAAAGTGAATTTGATGCCTACGCATCTCTCACTATAATGACGACCCATGGTGAGTCACTTGGCAGGGATCTTTTCTCTTTCTAAGCTTCCTTCCTTTTTTTTATTCTCATCGTCTAACAAAGTGAATTTGATGCCTACACATCTCTCCTACCATTTAATACGGGCATGAGCTATAAAACTTAAAGCTCTCGTAATTGCAGAGACCAGAATGGGTTAACATAAAAGATACATCAACTATGAAAAGTTTAAAATGGTGCTTAACATTTTACAAGTACTGGTCTGGCTAACCACTGGACACTTCAAGTGCTCATTGTTTTAAACTTTTCTTTCTTTATATTAGATTAGAACGGTTGATTCCCATGGAGATGATGATGATCTTTGTGCTTCAAGTACCCCTCGCAATCATCATCGTCTCCTTACAAGTTGACCAGTAGAGGTGGAAAGGTTACAAGCTTTGTGCGCTTCTACTTGATTACATAATAAACAGTAATATATTATATAACGCCACTACATTCTACCACTAACCGTTTTTCTTGCGTTATGCGTGACTTTTATTGTTTTTATCATTATTATTAATACAGTATTCACAGTTGTTTTACTGTTCGTCTTACTGGATCATGATTACGTTTTTAACCAGACAAAAAAAAGTTTTTAAGGTTCTGGGAAAGGTTAAACCCTTTTTCCATGGGAAAATCGGTTGTGCGTTGGTAAAAACTCCTTGCATTGTTTTCTTGTGGCCAAAGAGAAATCAATTTGAAACAGTGGTGCAGTGCGAAGAACAAGATTGTGACTCCTTCTGCGGTTTTATCCATCTTGAAGAACTGCGTAAAAACGTTTTCGAAACTGTTACTGGCGTCAGTCCCATATTAATTGCCTTGCTTCCTTGGCAACTCCATGAATTGCTGGATATGCATTATGAAACTCTTCAATACGATATGGGAATTAGCTCGTGACTTGGTTTTATTTGTGTGACTTATTGTTATATAATGCAGCGTCAATTGTCTAATCTACGGCGAGAAATTTATATGGCTCATGTTTCATTTTCAGATAGTTTTCGTATTAAATTTGAGACAAGTCTTATCACCCACTGCCAAACCCATCACTTTGTGGACGTCAACATTGCATGAAAGCGTGTTGATGTTTTTTTCTTTGAAATATCATACCCTTCCGGCAAATATGTGATTGTTTCAATGTATCAGGTAAATGTCTCTGGTGACTAGTCAATGTGTTACTCCAGAATTATCACAAAGCGTCTCGACTTACATTAGATTGTGTGTGTACGAAAGTGGATACGTTGACAAGAGTGTGCTCAAGCCATTTGCTCATATCTCTTAATTCTGTGATGATAGCAGAGTGTCGCTGTCCAGACAGTCTGACAACTTTTTTGAAGTGTGGAATTCAGTTTGCCTTGCAATATGAAATGCAGTTTTATCAAAACCTATCGTAAATACTTGAGATAACTTTGCATTTAACCACCTATAGATACAATGTGTGAAGCTTAAAACACGAGAAGACAAAAAAAGGTGTCCTACTTTTTTAGCTGAGATCTTCCTTTGGCTCGGTTGGTGATATGGCTTAAGTGCAATACCTGGTTAGACAAATGTTATGTAGATTACTCCTACAACAGGACTGTACCACCCTACCCTTTCTCTATTTCATTTTTTATCTCATTTCAAACACCAATCGATGCATGGTCAAAAGGAGAGTGAAACAGCACAAGTCGGCAGTACAAGCTAAGTAATCCCAGACAGTTGCATCATTGACAACAATGGCAAACACATGTTCCCTTCACTCAATTTTCAAGGGGACAGTTTCTTGTAACCGACCATAAAAGAGTGTCTAGGGTGTTCAAAATGCCGACACACTGTCTTGGAAATGGTGATCCGTCCAATAGTTTCATTAGCTAGTGTGTCATAAGGAGTAATTTCCGAAAGTGTTTTAATGGAGATAATGTGTCACCTCTTACCTTATGTCATTTAACCTCTAGTCTGGAGGCGAGAAAATTTTTAATGATTTTGTCGTTACGTCCCTTTCGTCATTTCCAAATCTTTCGATGGTGTCTGCTAAAGCTCTTTTTTTAAAGTTTAAAATAGGCAAGATATTTTTTGATGTACTTGTTATGACATGACGTTTGAAGCTGGATCCAGTATTGAACTGTGCTTCCAGAGAATAATCTCGTTTAATGTGTTCAAGTGAGCTACTTGAGCTCAACAAGGATCATCCTTTCCACGACACGGGCTTGTAATCACATAAATTATTTCTCTATGTCAAACAATGCAAGACTTGTACCGTAATAAAAATAAGAAAAAAACAAGTCAATATTTTATCCCCTTGCATATGCAAATATTTAAACAGGGACTTACGGTTTATTGCTCTATTTTGATATGATTCAGAGTGTTCATCCTCAAATGTCTTATGCATAAGTTGATACGAAGGTTATTTTTATTAAGACAAAATACAACTGGAGCATTATTGATAAATATTGCGAAAAGAAAAGCTCACGCTTGTGGTGTATTTGCCTATCATGTAAATGAACACGTGTGCAGATACAACCCGACGGTTCAAGGCTGGTTATCAAGTCAGAGCAGAATCCTGTCTCCAGCCTACTTAGATTAGTTCTTTTCCTGAGAGATAAACTCTCATTCCTTGTGTAGAGCTAGAGCTAGAACCTACACTTCTCCTGTAGTACTAAAAGCATTCTATTTGTAACTTTAGACAAAATACAACTGGAGCATTATTGATAAATATTGCGAAAAGAAAAGCTCACGCTAATTTTAGCAATGCCATATTTTAAGCAAATGGCAGGCGCAGTTGGCTGTCATTTTGTTTTACGATCTTAACTAAACCAGCTCTTGCATCATTGCTTTGTAAAATAAAAATGGTACTATTTTTTAACGCAAAAAATTTAGATCAATAACAGAAGCCTTTTTATTGTCCATTTAATAGTTTCGTTTTGTTGCATCGGTTTAACATTGCAAGTCCATAAATTACTGTTTTGTAATGGTAGAAAAGAAGATTGCTACAAAATCCTAATCTCAACGCCATGTACGTAAGCGTCACAGAAGTAAGCTTTCTAATCGTGGTTTGTTTCCTCTGCTGTCGATCCTCTTCCAATGCTGCATACGTGATATGAGTGTCTGTAATATTGGCTCTGGCCTAGATTTAGCTGTGTATGATTTATAACATGCGCAAACACAAGATACCACAGGGTTTGCGCAAATGATAGCCTAATTGAAACAGTTTCGTATCAGTATGGGAACAGTTTAGCCTAAACAAAAACACATCTGACTTGATAGATTTTTTTGTACACTTTGCCAGTGCGAGTTGCCTAAGTGCAATATTTTCAAAGCAAGATTTGATAATGAAATTGAAAATGTTTTGGTATTAATCATATTGAATAC
>JAAXOA010003531.1:0-11356 GCA_036561885.1 Salina celebensis
CATTTCAAAAGAACGAGTTGAAATGAAAGTGGAAGTTTCATTTCATTTTCAGGATTTGTTTTTCATTTTATTTCTAGGGGTGTATTCAGTAAATGGTGGGAAACACCTTTTTCCCCAATTGGTTTTCTTTCATTTTTTTTCTTTTTCTATCTGTCTCTCACACATTTTCCTCAAGCGATTTTGTTTTTACTTTCTCAGCTTTTTCTTCGTTTTGGTACGTCCTCGGGAAGTTTTGTCTGTTTTCTTTTTTTTGTTGATAGCGATGATCATGTTTATGGTGCAGTAGTTTTGTATACTCAAGTTAGTTCTATTTTATAATATTCCCGTTTTTATGGTGTTTACGTGTGCATGGCTTACGTTTTCTTTCAGCCACTTGCGTCTTCCTCACTTGGCATTGCCCTGTGTGCAACTTTTTTTTTCTCTTTTTGTCATTTTAAGTTTTCCAGTCCAGTGTTGTCTGCCTCGTCACATCCCATCTTTGTTTACAACTCTTTTTTCTTCAAAATGATTTTTTTCTTTGTAACCCTGTATGGTTTCATTATATAGCGTTTACCTCAGCAGTCTGTTCATACGACTGATTTTTAAGTTTTCTTTTGAACCGAAATGTCAAGGTACCTTAAGCAAACAAAAGGCTCTCTGTTTACCCTTCTAATGTGACGTTTAGCTACTCGAAAAGTGTACTTGGGAAGCCTACTCCGCTTAGTCCTTTCATTGCGCATTATGATTTGTCAACATTGGCTTTCACTCTGCTTCCTGCCCTGTATGGGAAGCAAATAGCTACCAGCGGTTTATTTATATTTCTTTCATAATGTCTTTCAATCTAAATTCTTCCACTTTCAGTATCACCATATCGCTATCAGCACCATCAATTTCTATGAATCTGCAGAAGACGATGATACATTTGGTATTCTTGAACTACAACAACAAATTTCCAAGCTGCTGTTTCCTTGCAAGGAGTAATATTAGAAAGCTCCAGTCCTCAACTCCACTCATTTTGAAAAGGCAAGCGGGTAACGTACCCTGCACTGCATCAATAAAAGCTTAATGGAAACTCTGGTATAGGAGCTCTACAACTTTCTTTCCTACTCACTATTCTTAGCAAACTTTGTGTTGTACTTGCATGGTTGTCTGCTATTTCTTCATGGCTGGAACTTTCTCCTAGCTGAAAAGCACAAGCAGTACTTTCCCTCGTCGCATTTTGCGTATAAGATGCCAGGAATACTCGTATTACTTCAGTCATTTCCTGGCCCTTGCTCTTGCAACAGACTCCATTCGACGAACAAAACATCGTCACTGCTCACACCAGCTCTTACTCCACTTTGTATTTAAGAGTACCAGTTTTCAAGCGTAGAGTGTTTTCAAGAAAAGAGTACGGAACGACTCTGCCATATTATTTCCCAACGAGTTTCAGCTGCTCGATTTTTTCCTTTTAGCTTTTACTACGGCTACTACCCTTTCCTTACTACGGGTTGGATGGGGAGCAACATGAACATTGGTTCCATGCATCGCCAGATATTACATGTGTTCCATTGTTGACTGTGCTGCAGCACGATAGCTCCTTTGCTTGTGAGTACATATCTCATAAGTATGTAGCTGAGAAGCTCATAACATCATTGGCATTACTACATCATTCATCAGTTCGTCAAGTTTCTTTTAAAAAGGAGAATTTTCTTGTTTTTCCATAGTGCATTGTGCACATATGAAAAACATTGCACTTTTGCTGCTTACTGTGCATCAGATATCACTACTCATGACGGCGATGATATGACGAGGCTGTGCTGTAAACACTATTGATGTTTTTTTCTTTGGCAGTGTTGCAATATGTGAGATATTTTATTTTATTGGACTGTTCTGTGAATGGGAGTATGAGTTTTGTGTGACAGAATGGTGATGTTATGAAGAGCTATTAGAACTTTTTATGAAGTTAACTACACACATTGCCCAATACTATTTACTGTACTAAGATTCGTCACACATCGGTAAGGCCAACCGTAATCTGAAATTCCTGAAAAATGCAAAATATTTAGAACTGAAAGGCTTGGAGCGGCTGATTTGTTGTCATGAAACTTTTGTTTTAGACAGGGAGTAAAATATGCAATTATGCAAATAATCTACCTTGTGCAAGTGTATAGAGTGATACCCATTACCCAAGTGTAATTGAGGAAGACAAAAATGCTAATTTAATTTTGTTGTGGTCCATTTGCATTTAGGAGCTGGATGATCACAGGAAGATGAGAGGATGAACTGATAATACGAAGTTTGTTTAAATTGTGCTTTATAAAATAGAATCCTGCCATTTGGCAATAATTCAATTGTGTTTGAGTGTTGACAAGTGTTACACAAATTCTTATTGGAGGTGCTTCAGTGAGAGCTGATTGGTTCAAGGCAATTGAGTGTAACTACGATGTTGCATTAAAATATTTTCATTAAAGGTATACATTTTAAATATCAAGGTTTTAAGCTCATATCTTATTACAATGCAGTTTCGGAGTGAATTTCCTAAAGATTGAAATAAGTCATCACCCGTGTTTAGATGCAAACAATAATGTGAACTGCGTTTATTTAAAATTGAGTATTTTTTTGAGTATGTCATTCCTTTGATACTTCACATAATATTCTGGGCTTGTGTTTGTGTATAAAATCAATCAATATTGTCAGTGATGCGCGTTCGTCTTTATCAACGGAGATGAAAGCCATATTTTTTATGTCAAACTTACAAGAAAATGTGGTTGTCTGCCACCCACACAAGTTGATTCGCTCTATTTGAAGCAATTCTAATTTCCGTTATACCTTTATGTTTATTTCCACCTCATCATCCAGAAAGTATGGTATCTATTACTGTCGCTACATCAACCATGAATCTTCCAACAAGTAGCTCCGTCGATTCAGAAGACTTATCTCTACTCGTCCAAGAACTACGGGAATTGGGCTTTGACGCCATCAGATTCGCATCCTACCGTACTGCCGCAAAGCTTCGTTACATTCAGAAGAAATCGAATTGTAAGTGCTCTGAACGATTTTCTCTCTATTTTTCTCTCTTCACTACTCACAGGTTGACCCACATACATTTTTCATTTCATCAAACACATTTATTTGATTCCCTCCTGATTGCTTTTCTCTCAAAAACTTTTCCTATTAAAATTTCCTCCATTTTGCATACACACTCTCCATGCATGCACTCCATTCCCTCCGTTAAATTATCATATCAACTGGAAACTCTAATCATCTTGTATGTCATCACATCATTTCCATGCAAAACACTCTCACAAACCTACCCATTTCAAGTGACTAGCCTTGGCTTGAAAATCGTTTTCTCTTGACTCAATTTTTCATCACGTATCCATTTTCCGTTCTCCTTTTTTTTGACAGATTACACCTTTCAGAAGACCACTTCATCCCATTACGCTCCGATGTTTATACATACACAAAACATTTTTTTCACATTGTAATTCGACAAGCGTACTCAAGGTCGAATAAAAAAGGAAGTTTTCTTTCACTCTAGCTCCTTTCGCTGCCATCTTTTACACATTTTTTCATTGATCTACTTTCTCCATGGTTATGTATTAATGCGAACTGGGCGATGCAAGAAAATTCGATTATTTTTTCCATACTGAATAGGCACATTTAGAGAAATATATTCTTTTGCATCTATATACAGGAGAAAGTTTGAGTCGATGTAATTTCCGTGAAATGAAACCTGTGAACAGGAGACTAGTCGTTATATGCATATACTCTCAGAAAGCATGCAATTGAAGCTACATTTTTTTCTGAGTCTGGTTTTGAATGCATGTGAGAAATAGGATGGAGGCTTTTGTTCAAGCTTTTTCTTTCTTTTCTTAGTACAATGAGCTGCTTGAGTGAAAAGAAACTGGCTTTTCATTTTCTTTCTTTCTACTGCCCTTTTAAACTAGAAAAAAAGTGTTTTATTTTTTTCACGAGCTACAACTTGGTGAAACTGTTGAAAGGGCGTATTTAGTCTGCACTTGTTCCTGGTCTATTGTGTAAGAAAGAGATTAAACTTGGTTTTGTGTTGACCCAAGGTACATTAATGACATGTTTCGTAAATACATGACGTTCTAATGGGAGCTACGTGCACGGTCAATGCTTCTTTGTGCTATCACAATGATCACTAGGATTTCTAGGAAACAGCCACGTTTAGTAAGGTAGTGCACTGGAAGCAAGTTTCCTGTTTACACTTTAGCCACAGCACTGGTTTCATTTTGACTTGCGAAATTGCATGGATTCATTAGATTGCAAACAAAAGCAGTGGGTTACTAGAAATCCAAAGGAGGTGTGCCATTATTCTTACCTGGATGGGGGGAAAGGGCAGAGTTATACAACTAGCAAAGGCAAAATTTTATATAAAAATATTATTTTCCTCTTTTATGCTCTTCGTAAAAAAGAAATACATGATGATGACAGAATGACGTCTTTCTTACATCAAAGGAAAATGTCTCTTGTCAGTTTTCTGTAGCTATACTTCTATATCCTGTTCCAAGGTCTTCAGTATCCCGTGTCTCTCCAAAAGTTTTATCATTTTATACTATGGAGAACATTCTCTTTGGAGCTCCTCTTATTATGGTTTGTTTGTAGTGTGACTTGAGTAAGATATTAGTTTTGTACCCGTCATATACAAGTTGAAAGCATGAAATGAAAATGTGCCAAAGTTTTAGCCATTGGCAGTTTGCTAGAAAAATAGATTGTTTGAGTACCAGTCTAGTTACGTTTACGTCAATTCATGGGTCGTAAAAATTTATTGTGTATTATTTCGCCCACGCAAGCCGTTTAGAGAACTCAACCACTCTCGCCGATTTCACCATCATGAGAAACAAGAGACACACGATTCAACTTGTTTTCCCTTTCTCGTTTTTTATGTAACACACAAAATCCCAAGGATGATTACATCTTTCAAGTTTAGTTAATACATGTTCAGTGAAGCATAATTTAATCATGTGATCATTTTTGTTTTCTCTTTACTTCAACAGTTATCCTTATTGATCTTTGGAATGTGATTGAAGGCATTCGCGAGAATGGGCTCAATGCACTCGACCCTTACTCAATCATCACAGTGCCAAAACTGGAGTCTGTCGTGACTTCGTTATATGTCAACCTGAACAAACGTCTTCCTTTGAGTCAACAAGTGGACGTGTTTAACTGTGCCCGATATTTACTCTCTTGGTTGCTCATTGCGTATGACAAGTAAGTTTTGAATAAACCAAGGAAACATTTAACCGGGAAAAGGATGACGCTCGCATCCTGAATCCTTACTTTCATCTCTCTGTTCTCAATTTGGGATCATGATATTCAGGGAAAGATGTGTCCCAATCTGGCAATATGTTATGCAGCTACGTGCCGATATTTTAAAAATTGTCACTAAATCGCTTTCTTGTGTATTTTCTTGTTACAGTGAAGGGAGCAGTCGCGTTCGCGTATTTTCTGTGAAAATAGGTTTAGTGTCCTTTTGTAGTGGAAAACTTATTGACAAGCTCAGATGTAAGTTATGTGCTATATTTTTACCAAAATTTAAAATATATTTGAAGTTAGAGCGAATTAGAAGCATTTTGCAACAACTGCACGTATAAATTGTGTGCTGTTTTGGGGACAACGGCAAATAAAAATGTCTGGGATTTTGTTTTTTTAGATATATTTTCTCAAATATCCGATTCCAGTGGTTCGCTTGTGCTGCCACGATTCACTGAATATTTACAAGAAGTTTTAGCTTTAACTACAATAGGTGTTGGAAACACCAACCTTTGGATACACGGAGGGCCTAGCAACGACAATATTCGATGGGGTGGGTGCTTAACTTTTATGAGAAAAAAAATCTGTTTTTCGCTGGATCACTCATAGTTTAAGACATGCATGGTTTACTAACAAAATTTCATTTTGCTTACAGACCAGTAAAGTTTCAATTAATGGATTTTTGGATGCTTTGCTGAACGACCCTGGACCGCCTTGTTTAATGTGGTTACCATTGATGCATACCATGGCGCATGTTGAAGATAGTAAGTCTTTTGGAAAGATTACCCAAAAAAATAAGCTTTCACCGTGGAAGAGAACTTTCTCTTTGAATTACACGAGAGGATAAAATGTAGACCGCTCAGCTTAAAACTTTTTTTGACATGTTTTTCTCAATTTGACAGTTAATCATGGGATCCAGTGTAGCATCTGCAAAATAGGCAATATTCAAGGATTTAGATACAAATGTCAGAAATGTTCGAACTTCAACATGTGTCAGAACTGCTTCTGGCAGGGTAAAACAATCGATAATCATAGAACGGATCACGAAGTAAAGGAATACTCGACAAATGTGAGTGATACTTTTTTCCGTTATTTTCTAATTGCTCCTGTCTGTGTGTGGCAATGATCAACCGCGATAAACATTCAGAACTAGGAATTAAGCAATTTTTGACAGGAAAATAATTTGTAAATTTTGATAGAAAAGCAGAAAAGTTTTTCCATTTTTTCTCGCGATCATGCCACATGTAAATATCATGAATTTAGTGCATGCAAACTTATTTCATTCCCTATAAAAAAATTTTAATCCACAGAAACCATCTGGCAAAGGCATTAGACATTCTTTCCGAAAGTCCTTACGCTGTGTCCCAGAGAAGTCGAAAAAAATGCCTAGATTTCCAGATGAGCCAGAGAGATGCCTGAACTTGTCACACATTGTGTAAGTGCTGTATATTTATCAATTCTTTTTTTATGTCCATGCCAGATCAATAAAACAATTTACTACTCGCCCATAGCCTGTTTACCTTCAATGGGCACAATTTGCTATGCAATAAAAGACTGTGAGCGTGATGCAGANCTATGCAATAAAAGACTGTGAGCGTGATGCAGACATTGGTTTCGCAAAAGTTTTATATTGACGTACTTTTACACTCATTCATTCATGTAAGAATGACATGACGTATGAATACAATCTACTTTCTTTTTTGATCCATTTTTCTCCTCTGACATTTTTTTTGCTCGGTTTCCTGCCATTTTGAGAGGAAAGTTTTTTTTACCGCAGAAAGAATTTCTTTTCTATACTTTTGCAGCGTTTTTCGTTTTGTTCCGGCTTCTGCTTTAGTTTGAGAGTTGCTTCTATTGTTATTTTGTTTTGTACAATTAGTTTTATCTAGTACACATATTTTTTTAGGGGAGGGGGGAACATGTGTATTGCTCAACTTTCTCTGCTTTCGCGTTTACTTAGAGAATTATGTAAATATAATGCTAACATAAAAAGCTAGTGTGTCATTGGGATTTTTGTGTACTGTTATTATGTACATCAGACCCCCATCACCTGTGCCAACTCATAACGGTTTTGCTTCTTGCGAGCCATTGGACGCTTACACCGACAGAAAAATGTTTGCTCTGGAGCTAGGACAAGAGTAAGTCTAACACAACAACACGTGTCTTTTTCACTCGCTTTGTATCCTACTGTTCTTTTGTTTATACAATGTTATGCTTACTTTCTCCGGGTATTTACAGAAACTGCTGAGTATATTTTTTCATACCAAGTATTTTTTATGCCCACACGCATTCCTAACGCCATAATATTTTCCCATATCACATCATCATATGTCAAAAGTTATTGCATGTAAAATAATAACTCATGGGATTTATTTTCCAAACAGTCGTATAGTAGAGGAAGTAGGAAACGGAGAGCAAAACTTAACCTCTGCTTTGGATACTTTCTTTTATTCAGACGAGAAACCTTAGAAAGCTGCATATCCACAAAACTCTTTCCTTCTTACGCTGCCAGCTTCAAATTTCATGAGTTTCGTGAAGTTTCATGCGGAATGGTCATAAATAAAGTTTGCCTGTTTTTCTGTATAGGTTTTATACACTCAGAAAAGGCATAAATATAGTTTCCTGGTTTTTTTTTTGTTCTAAAGTTCCACCAGACTTTCCCTGGCCTTTCCCTTCAGTTTTGTTTAACTTTGTGTATTCAGAGTGACCTCTCTATAACTCTTACTACTTCCCGTTGACTCTTGAAAGGGTAAATGATTTAAATGACTATAAAATATCTTGGTTTTCTCCTCGGAGGGAGAAAGTTTTCTAACGCTCGGATACCTAATCTGGGTAATTACAGCAAGCGCGCTTGTTAGGTTTTTCGTTGCGGTTGTTTGCGTTTTGATTCCATTTCAAGTTTTTTTTTGTGTTGTGACGTAGTAGCTCTTTTAATGTGGTTACTTAATAAGTTTTTGACCTGAGTGGGGTTTTCTCTCTAACTTTGTGTGATAATGAATTTTCCATTTTTAGTCCTAGCCGAATCCACAACAGTTATCCTGAAAGTGTGAGTGAAAGTGACGAGGAGCATAGGCTGATTGCGAGATACACTGCGAGACTTGCCTCTGAGAGCAAGTACCCTGTAAGTTGAACCACATCAAAAATGTTGTATCAAAAATTACTTTAGTATGAGTTATTGTTCTGTTACGCTAAAGTTAGGAAATGTTTTTGTGAGGTTTATCGCACTTTGTATGTGAAGTCGGAAGAAAAGAAACCAATTTAGATTTGTTTACTAGATACGTATTAAGAGGTGAAGCAAAAAATGACAACTTGATTACGGAGTTCCGTTAGTGTTTTATATAGGGGTAGATTTTATAGCAATGATAGCCAAGTACTTTTTACTTGCGTTTTGTTTACTAATGTTTTTTGCCATAAAATGGAAAATTAGCATTTGGAAGTTGGAAGAGAATATTTTTTCTTAGATCAGATTATGTTTATGAAAACAGAGCAGAACTATTTATCATTCTAAGCTTACACATGAGAGTATACATTACAATGTTTTAGAAACATGAAAACAGTGTTTTTTTGTGTGATACATGCCTAATTAATATGTTTTTATCTTTCCAAGCCTGCCCCGATGTTTCATACGATGCAGGTTGGTATATAGCTCCAATAAAATGTTAATTGGGAGTATGCATGAAAATCTGTATTTTATTTTTTTCTTACAGTTTTTTTTTCAATGATGGTTGTGTTTTTTGTTTGTTTTTCTTGTTTTTTTGTTGGTGATATTGTTTTCTCGTGTTCTGTACTGGTATGTACGCAAACTTACTGGTTGGAAACATCACTCTTGTTTTTTTGTGTGTTTTTATGCTTCCATTAAGGGCATATATATATTTTTGGAGAAAGTTTTACAAAAGTGTGAGACTCTCAGTAGTTTGGGACAGAGAACGTTAATTTTTTAGACTTTGTTTGGGGACAGCTATTAAATACTTTGATTCTGTTTGCAGCATAGTCGCACCATGTCGCAGACTAGTATGAACTTCTACGAGACGACCCAAACACAACGCGACATAATTGCTCAGTTGGAAGCGAAGAACAGAGAAATCATGAGGGAAATAGCACAACTCAAGTAAGTTATATTGTAAAAAGCTTGGGAAAGGAAAGTAAAAAAATAAGTGAAATGCGGGCTTGCGTGGTGGCATAATGAGGAATGTAAACTACGAAAATGGATAATGGATGTAGGACCGTTGTGGTAAATGAGACACAGTGGGATTCAGAAGAGAAATTATTTTCATTCTACTTTACAGGGCTCAACAAGAAATGGACGCTATGAACGGAGAACATGTGGATCCCATCTTAATGGAGGAATTGCAAGCGTTGCGATACCACAAATCAGATCTGGAAATAAAATTGGACGATCTTCAAGATTCACGGCGCCATTTAATGGGACAGCTTGAAGGGTTGATGAGGGTACTGAAGGTGAGAACAACAACACGTGTATTCAAATTGGCCCGTGTGTACATTCAAAGCTATTTATGAACACGAAAACGTCACTTTCACAACTCACAACAACAGTGTTATAAGATAACATGCTATGTAACATAATGAAAAATGTTGGCAAAAGTTCACACTCTTGTTTGAATATATAGTTACAGCAAATGACACCAAAATCTACCCCGGAGTCTTCGCCCAGGTCTGGAAAATCACCACCAATGCCAATTTACAATCATCCTATGTCACATGGCGGAGGCCACCACCGATCCGCGCCAGCAACTCCTCATCACTCCGACACGTACACAAGCCTCACAGGGGAATTACGCTCAGCTTTCAGCAACTCGGAAGATTACGGACCTGCTTCATTGGGATCCGCTCAGAATGATCCTAACAACAGTCGACTCCGTAATGACTTGCTGCTTGCAGCAGACTCTGTAACCAACGCGATGTCTAGCTTGGTAAAAGAACTCAACTCGGGATCTGATGAGGATAATGTCGAAGGTCATATTATGAAACCTCTCGGTTAGTGGAACCCATTTTTGTCAAATTCGTTCTGACATGAGAAATCCGTTGTGATGAGTCTCCCCTAATCTTTAACTTTACTTCTAGCAGACTACCATCCTCCAGTTCCTGATAACTTGAAAGACCCCCAGTGGCGGAAGAAAAAGTTTATGTACAGCGAGGATGGTATCAAAAAATACTCCACGGAACCTCGCCCGAGAAAACTGTCTAATGGAGGTATAGCCAATGTCGAGTATGGTAGTCGCCCAACACAATTAGGTAGAACTAATGGAGATAGTTTTCCACAAAAAGAGTCGGACGCTTATGCAGCGGCTTATGACAACGGTGGTGACGTAAGCAGCAGTAGTTCTTGAAGTAGAACTCCTTTAAATCAGTCGTAAAATATTTGCCAGTCTCTATGTATCTTTCCACAACACTAAGTATCAATCAAGATCACATCACTTTTTTATACGTAAATGCACTCTATCTGTAAAAATGTAATGCTTTCGTACTTTGACACATCATCAATTTGCACATTTCCACGTATGAATGTTTCCTCCTAGTATAGATTTCTTTTATCTTTATACACACACATTCCTGTAAATGATATTTGTAAACGCACCGATCTTTAAAAGACAAGACGTCTTGACATTTTGTATTTTGTCTTGTGCTATTTGTACCAGTGATACTGCTTTAGAAGTGAATCTTTTTATTTTTGTTTATAAGTATGAGTAAATAATCCTATTGTACTTTCCCTGAGCGTTTTTTCATCCTACATGACAGCACATGCACTTAGCTAAATGACACAATCACGATTGGGTTTTTTGTGCACATTATGATTAAGCTATTGTATTTGTCTAGTTTTACACATACCGTTATTTATTTAGGGCTATTAAATGTTATAAGCGCGATAGCAAAGAACATTGGGTTTATTCTGTGCACCTATATATTCATAGGACTATAGAGAACACCGTCACACAGCCAGTTATCATCGTCGTGCGTCACTTGACAGTAATGACAGCTATCATAGGAAGACTAGTAATGGTGATTCTATCCCTGGAAAACCTGAAGACGCTAATAATGGATATGCAGATTGGGAAGATGGTCTACAACGGTGGGGTAATCGATAATTAGTCCAATG
>JAAXOA010003532.1:0-11355 GCA_036561885.1 Salina celebensis
TAGAGCTTCACGTGTTGTAAGAAGGGCGTTGAGAACTTGCATAGCAGTGCATATTACTACCCATGAACATAGTGAGGATTGAGAAAATAAATCTTTGTTCTCCCGATTCATTCCAACAAGCTTCTTAAGTTTAATTTGTAAGTGAACAAAGAACATATTTTTATACTGTTGCAGACAAGATACATACAACATGATTTTAAGTAACATTGAATTTAGTTTCTAAATAATTGGTATTTTGCAAAATGCTAATAAAATTACCGATGCAACAATTTTACGAAATGGATTGAACGTTATCATTTACAGAAACTTGTGCTTCAGGATCAAAGAAGATTGATTGCCTCCTAGTTTAATACTTCATACCATTGTCTCCATATTTTAGATTTAAATGTATACCAAATAATTGCTTGAGCCATCAAGTTTTTTTTACATATATATTTCCCCATTATGTTACATGACTTGGAAAGAATGTGCTTGATATGTATAAATATGCTAGAAATCCTGTACATTTTTGGCTTTAAGAACCATATCCAGTTTCGTTTTCTAATCATACCGAGTTATATTGTATGGGCAGGAACAATTCATGTCTTACAAACAGAAAAAAGTTTTCATTCATACTTACAAAATTAGTAATTGAAATGCCACACATTGATGTGAAGTTCTAACGCTTCACTCATAGAGTAAGCGTGTGACAAATCATTGGGGTGGACTCAGATAGAGCTCCTCAAGGACATGCGCTAGAGGTGACGATGTCAATCCTGAAGGTGCCTGACGTTACCTGATTCTTTCTGCGTACATATCATACATGTAACGTACATGCAATCAGATTCTAACTACAGTTTTACAAATCAACTCTTTCTGAGAGAATATCGAGCTTATTAAGCTCATAGTAGTACATGTAAACGCTGCGAAATGTGCTCTCCCATCCTGCAGAGTTGATTAGGATAATAACTTTATTTACATCGTGTATTGGATATATACATCAAGACAATAATGCACGATTCCAGTGAGCACTAATATGACCACAAAGTTTTCAAGTATAAGGTTGCCTTTGCTTCTTTTAACCACTATGGCAACCTTTCCTTGTGTTTTGTGTTTATAGTTCAGGAAAGTATTAACCATCACTTTTTTACATCATAAAGTTTGCACGCGCTCAACGTCAATGTTTTCTGGTAATACCCAACACCACAATGTTTGATTTAAGAAGGTTGTAGTAAGATGATAGCTTAAATTGCTATAAACACCTTCCGTTTGTCCGTTTCAGTGGTATGCTCTGAATTAGTGTAACAATGTTCCATTATTATGGAGGCCGCGATGCCCGCTCACTCACTGTAATAATATGCTGTTCGGTATGCAATATTATCGTTAATGAGTTAGCAACACATTAGTTAGATTTCAGTCTTTAATATCAATCAGTTAATTTAGTATTTACAAGAGGATAGTAAGGAACAATGTTATAGCTTNCCAACAATACACATATTGTTACACTCACCTTTCGGGTTCATGGTGATTTTGCCCTCTATTAACTCCGAACCAACTTTGCATCCAATTTATGAAACAATACAAAGCCGGCCAAACCAATATATTTGCCACTGCCTGTGTTTTTTTTCGGATTCAATTTAAGAAGCATACATACTTCACTTAAAAACGTATTGGCAAGTACTTTTAACATCATACGACCTTGGTAGCACGCACAGATACAAATTTGATATGCTATGCATTGAATAGTGAATCTGGAATGTTATTTGAAAGTATTTGTTTACGTTCTCGCTACTTCACTGCGTCGTGGACTCCAGCTCAGTATCTATGTACCATTCATATTCATTTCATTTCTGCTTGAGGATCGCAGATGCAAGCACTGCTATTCCAAATATAACAAGATATATAATCCTATCCTAAATATAATTCTAAAGATGGAAGTGTGGCAAAGGGATCACGTCGAACGTAATTTACCACAACTTATTAAAACTACCCTTTGTAATGTAAGTTTAAGGGCCTCTTTAAAGGCAAAGAGCCTTATCACAGATGAAGAAGATCAAAAGCTGGTAAGTCACTTAAATTCCAAAATTACTTTCTGAGAACTCTGTAATAAATTTCCGTTTTGAGTAGGAGAGGTTGGTATCGAATTCAGGATATATTAAAGCAGCAAATGAACTGTATGAAATACTCAAGACGAGATTAAATGGTTACACACAACTCATTGATGCTCTTGATGATACTCGGCAATCTGGAGCATGGGAAATTCTTCGAGAAGGATACAAGAAAAGACGTCCTTCTTCAGAAGCCGCGGACGGTCAGGTGGAGCTGCTGCTAAACTTAAATTTGGAAATGAATGGAATCCGCAAGCCGCTCCGGGATATGTTTAATAAGTTCTCCCTAGATGATGGAAGGGATGTTTTACGAAATGTAAATACCAATAATGAAAACGTCTCCATTCCCTTGCATCAGCAAACCAGTTTGTCGTTAGATACAATCCCAAAAGAACGACCTTTTTACATATCTCGAGGACTCACAAACCTACGTGTGCTTGACGAAAATGCTTTCCGCACGAACTGTTCGGATGTATTCGTCTTTGAAGGTTTTACTTGGGACGAGCTAGGAAACGTTTCTCCTATCGTTCGTTCTTCTGATAACACAGTTAGCAATGATTAACTGCAAGCATATTTATTTGAAAGATCCTCATCACTGGAAATACTTAAAAATTGTGTGTAATCATCCCATGCATTGGATATGTAAAGAAAATGGTTACAACGTGCTCAAGACAACTACGAAGGTCACGGAAGTCATTCTTGAAAGTTGCTCAATGCAACCATTTGAAATAAATTCATACATTTCCGAGGAACAGTTTGTAACCCAGTTTTTCCAAGGGGAAGACGAAAATGTTGCATTGTTTTGTGACAATTCTGGCATGGGTAAAACATGGCTGATGGAAAGACTTGCACAAAAACTTAGGTGCAAAACACTTAACCGCAGTGACACCATTGTGGTGTACCTTCCTGCAAAAGAACTAGGCGGGTTACTAGATAAACAACAAACACTGCCAAGGGGCAAAGAGGCGCTGGAATATGTAATTAGTACGGCGTACACGTCCAAGTTAGCATCGTCAATTGTACTCCAAAACGCCAGACGACAATTTATGCATATTATAGCTATCGTGGATGGGTTGGACGAAATATCACATGGCAATAGTCGCTCAATATTACGTTTCATAACTGACCTTTCCCAAGAGAACAATGTTCGTTTAATCCTGAGCTCCAGAAGCTATATGCAGGAAGATCTGGAGAAGGAATTAAAATTATTGTCATACTCGGCACGACCTTTTGTAATAGAAGAGCAGGTTCTGGCCATCCAGACCCACTGGATGAAATGCTCTTTATCAAAACAGCATGAAAGAAAGCTGGAAGAACTCGCTCGTCAGTGCATAAGATGCATGGATGGTGTACTAAAACACGATACAATGGATATTCTTGGAGTTCCCTTAAAGTGTTATCTTTTGGCTGAAGTCAACATAAAATACGTTCAACAAATCCTCATTCCAGACCCGAGCGGGCGTTTTAAACCCCCCGACATAGCAATAATTAGATCAGTCAACGACCTTTACAAAAAGTTTGTGAACTCATCAGTACTTAAGATATGCACCCTGGACCAAACAAAGACAATTTTACAGTGGCACGTATTCGAAGCTTTGAAATTGTTGTTTCCAGAAATTGCACAAATGTATTTTGAGGATATGGGACTAGAAAGATTGCCTGATGAACTATTTGCTGCAGGAATTGTACTTCCCGGAATAAACCGAAGCACACAATTTCTTCATAGAAGCTTTGCTGAGTACTTCGCGGGAAAATTTTGGGCAGAATTTTGGACGAATGGTTCTTGTTTTAGTCCTACATCTGTGAAGGAGATCGGTATATTCTTTATTGAAACAATTTTGGAACTACACAAGGAAGATTCCATAGCAGATAGGAAACAAGTTTTATTCAATGAGATGGACTCTACTGGCGTGCCAAACCAAAGTGTCCGGTTTGAAATGATCGCTTTGTTAAGGTTTATGGATATACAAATCGAGGAGGAGGAGGAGGAGGAGGAGGAGGAGGAGGAGGAGGAGAGGAGAAATAAACAAGTATTAACCGCTGGTGTTCAGCATTTCAGTGAGGTTGTGCAACCTAAGGATCGAATTCGCTCTGTGTGGTTAGGAGCCGTAAGGGAGGCTTTAAAGGAAAGAACTATTTCTTCATTAATAGCATGTGCAAACGCAGAACTCAGAAATATATGTGAACTTGTCTGCCAGCTAGTTAAGTTATTCTTTGCGTCGTATGAGACACATCAGTTGTTGAAACCAGATACTGAACAAATGCCTTTCACTGATAATCAGTACTGCATGGCGGTCTTACTCGCACAAGTAGCATCAAGCGGATCGTTGGACACTTTCAGTCAAATAGATAATATTTTTGGCTCTTCTCAAGATAGCCTGCTTCATAAATTCTTCAATGATTTTCCCGAAGAGTTCTATTCACCGCTCGAAGTAGCCATTGCAAAAAATGATGAGGATATGGTCAGGTTTCTTCTCAGTAAAGTCTGTGTTCCACACGAACGACTTCTTGTTAGAGCTTTGCTGGGAAAGAAAATGAGTGAACCGGATATTACGTCTAGAACTAATATCTTCATGCAAATCATCGAGTTTTTCCCATGGGGTTGCTTATTTAAGCGCCGTAAAGACATTTATGAATACTTATCTTCTCTTACAAGCTGGGAAAAAACCAATTTGTATCGGTTGACAATCCTTTCTACCAATACCGGCATTTTCCTTCGTTACCTACCACGATGTCTCAAAGTCATTCTCCTGAGGGAAGCGTTTTATAAGGGTGACGACAAAGAGTTCATTAATTTTCTTCGAAGTCTCTTTCGAAAACAAGGAGTGCAAGACAGATCAGCAATGCTGTGCAAAAACGGAAAAGAAGATACCTCCCCTGAAAAAGAAGAGCTGGAGTTCGTTGCGGAAGAAGTTTTACAAACACTGGATTTAGATGATGCAGAGAAAACATTAAAGGAACTAAATATTGTTATTAACACTATAGATGGTTACCTGTCTAATGCAGAAACGCTTAAAGTTCTTGTTGAAATTTGTCCAGACTTTTCCAACTGCAATCCTTGGAAATTTAGCTACCTTCACTATGCTGTTGGGACTAGCAATATATCCTGGGTCAAGCATTTGATCAAATTAGGTTATGACGTAAACAAGAAGGCTATTCGTGGTTGTACACCACTTTTTTTAATTAAACCTCAAACCGCTTTGGAAATCACTCGACTTCTCGTGGGTAGGGGGGCAAGCCTTAATTTGGTTGATGAAGACAATGAAAACATAGCACATAAGCTTCTTTGGTCTTGTAGCTTTCAAAAAATAGATGTTCCTATTGATTGGGTTCAATTTACCCTTCAAAATGGACACGCTCATATTTGGACAAAAAAAAATCACAGGGGAATTATGCCTTATGACAGATTGTTGGAGATACACAGTATAAACCACCCAGTAGCTCAGGCTCTTATTTCTTGTATAAAGCCGGCCGATTTTCAAACTGTAAACAGGCGCTCAGATATTGTTAGGGTTATCATGGGTGGAAACGATGATCAACTTATCAAACTATTCAGTGAGTTTTACAAAGATTTTTCGAAAGATGTGTCTGGAAAAAACCTCACTGAACACGCCACACATGCACCAGATATTGAGAATTTGGTTGAACTAATAGACATTGATCTGATAAGACAGTGCTTATCGAAACTGGATCTGTGGTTTCCTTATCGAGCATTTTCGAACATAGAGAAGCCCGAAACCTTCAAGACTTTGCTTAATATTTACCCCAAATTTTGTGAGTGTAATGAGCCTAAAGTAAATTACCTACATATTGCAGTGTCTCAAGGAAAATTGCATTGGATTCAGCACTTACTTGAATTAGGCCATGATGTTAATCAAGCTTGCAAGGGGAACACGCCATTGATTCTACTACCTTATGAAAACGCTGTTGAAATAACCCGCTTATTGCTTAAATACGGAGCCAACATTTATTACCAGAACAACTGGCGGCAAAACGTAGCACACAATTTCTTAACGGATGAAGCTTATACTAGAGAGACGAATCCGTACGACTGGATCTCTTACACGCTAGAGAATGGGTACGACCAACTGTGGAACATGCAGGACAACAACAAAATAGCAGCTATTGAATATCTATGTGACAACAGTGTCTCAAGGAAAATTGCATTGGATTCAGCACTTACTTGAATTAGGCCATGATGTTAATCAAGCTTGCAAGGGGAACACGCCATTGATGCTACTACCTTATGAAAACGCTGTTGAAATAACCCGCATATTGCTTAAATACGGAGCTAACATTTATCACCAGAACAACTGGCGGCAAAACGTAGCACACAATTTCTTAACGGATGAAGCTTATACTAGAGATACGAATCCGTACGACTGGATCTCTTACACGCTAGAGAATGGGTACGACCAACTGTGGAACATGCAGGACAACAACAAAATAGCAGCTATTGAATATCTATGTGACATTCCGTTAGGAAAGAACAGTGTTGAACCAGTTCATATCAGTGCCTTGTGCCTTTTGTTCATTTACAATACAGAATTTCGCTGTAACTTTAATCGATACTATAGTGGTGGTAAACTAGACTTAAATCGCCTGCTTTACATTATCTTAGTCCATGAGTTGAGTGTTGAGCATTTAAGAAGTGAACAAAAGTTGTGGCTACTACGAGGTACAATCAAATTGGGCACTGACGAACAGTTGCTCCAGTTATTGTTGCTTCTCTTTCCAAGTCACGACAATTCTTTAACTCATCAAATTACATCTACTTTGAAAGGATGTCCTAGCCACAACTATAGAGGAGACAAGATTCTGCGTTTGCTTGATTTACCTAACGCAAGGTTGCATTTTTTTGGATTGAACCTTGAGTTAACAGATGTGTTCGAAAATATCAAGGATGTCGATACTCTTAAAGTGCTGATTGGAATTTGCAGGAATTTCTCTCCTTGCTGCAGGGAGGGGTTGAACTACTTACACATCGCCGTTCGCCAAGGGAAGATACAATGGGCGGAGTTCTTAATTAATCAAGGATACAACGTAAATGAACCTGATAATGACAATGACAGACCAATACACTTTCTATCCGAAAAAAACCCCATCGGCATGACCTGTATTTTACTCGAAAATAGTGCAATGATAAAAGAAGTAGACAAGTGGAACTTTAACCCCGCCCATAAATTCCTTCTGAGATGTAACGCTACCAATATTGTAAATGAATGGGTCAGCTATATGCTCGAGAAAAAATACGATTTCCTTTGGTGCACACGAGATAAAACTGAATATCCGGGAAAGTCTTCGTATGAAATGATTGTGGAAATTCTAGGATCTGATCACCCTACTACAAAAGACGGTTTTCACTAGGATTCAACAGTGGCATGAAAGCAACTTGTGTAAACTGCAATACTGTTACGGTAACTTATTGTCTACATTCACAGCAGCGGATTCAGGAAAGCACTACCTTCGCCAATCTGGCGATGTCAGTCTCATTGAAAACTTATTACATGATTTTGGAAGATGTGGGGGGGAGAAGTGCAAACACGGTCTTGTAAAGTCGACTGATACAGAACATGAAACCCCCCATGTAATGGATGGAGTACACGATCTGAACGCTGAAGAAATACTGAGCTGCTTGGATATTGCCAAATGCAAGGAGAAATTCATAAACGTCCAACTTGGAAACTCTTTCTTTGAAAATATCACTAATTTGGAAACTTTGAAAATTTTGACTACCATATGTCCAAACTTTTGCAGCGTCAACACTCAGGGAGGTAACTATCTGCACTATGCGGTTAGTCACGGTCGAGTCGACTGGGTGCAACACTTGATATCAGTTGGCTACAACGTCGATGAAACGGATAAACAAGGCATTACACCCATTCTTTGCGTTTCACTTCAATGTCCACTAGAAATTACACAACTCCTTGTAGAATGCGGCTGTGACGTGCTGTCTGTCGACAGCATTGGGGAGGACTTAGCTCAGAAACTCACAAATCGGTTTTCTTGGAATGGTTTATCAGTACCGGAGGAATTAATTGTTTTTATGCGTGATAAAGGGTTCAGTCAGACGGTCGCAAAGCTGGGAGGAAACACATAAACCCCAACCGGAAGTCTGGTTTAATATGCTTGAAAACCCTGTCAATATTTGAAAATATGAACCACAATGAGCTGGATTTTGAATATAATTAGCTTATGAGCTACATACTGAATACATCTGAGCTGATACTGACACTTATCGCTGTATTAATCCAGTTACGAACTTAAAAAACATTACGAAAAAAAGTGGGAGCGGCAGTTTTCGATTCATGATTTCCAATCCCAATCTTCTAATTTAAACAATAACATGATGTCCATACTACCAATGAGTGAATTTCCAGTTAAACATATTTTCAATAAAAATTGTTCCATTGTTAGCATTACATAATATAGGAACCTTGAAGAAATAAATGCAATAAAGCTTCTGCACATACAAATATAACAGACTGATTTTACATCTTAATGCTTACAGAAAATATAATCAGTTTTGCATTTTCAAAGCATTTGAATGATAGCAAAATCATAGCAACATTTTCCCTTTTTAGCATATTTCCTTCGAAAAATACAGTCCCTTTAACGTTTTTATTGTGTTGTTTGGGTGAAGAAAAAATGCCTATGTACGAAATTGCATTAGTTGAGTCGTTTACATTGGAGTATTGGATTATTGGAAGTATCGACATTTCCAAACTGGTTATATTACACGTGTACACAGGGGTAACGCTTTGTGTGGACTTTGGAAACCTTATTAGTGATGGTAGCACTTGCCTTGTTTTTTCTTGGGCTTCCGGTATTGTAAAAAAAGTCCTTTTTTGACGGCAAAATATCGTAGCAACATGAAGATAGCTGGTGTCTGAAAACAAGTATTTTTACGTTCCGGAAAATACCTGCACACATCAAAGTTAGAGTAAATATTTTTGAAGTGGAAAATTGTCACGCATCATAATCTTTGTGTATGTGTGTAGAACTAACACTCAAAAAGATTGCCACAAACACTTTTTTGTCCATGTAGTTTTAAATAAACTTTCAATTTGGTTGAAGATCCAAACACAGGAATAAACCCTACTATGGGACACTCACATGAAAAGGATACATCGGTTCGATTCAAGGCCTTGAATGATATAAATGAAGCAAAAAATACAATTACCTTTCCAACGAGTAAACATTCTCCATACAATTTTTTTTACCTGTTTTTCCGTTTCAAGCTTTATTAATACATATCCGAAAGTTAAATCTGCAGCAAGTAATTTTAAAACTAATGTGGTACCAGAAAAACCACCCGTCTCAATACATTATACAAGCGCCCACCATTAATAAATCCTCAGAATGTAATTATTAGACTTTTGCAAATTTCGAAAAACTGACGCTGGTTTTTTCGATCGAGTCAATTTCTATTTCAATACAACCGGAACTTTTGTTTGCTCGATTTGCGGTTTATTTAATCCTGGTAAGAAAGATGAGATTTACATTAAAATATATATTACATTATAAAGGAACCTAGTCGCTGATCGATATCGGCTGAAATAGATTTTTAAATACGTCATTTGAACCGTTGCTACTTCCAAGTATTTTAAATTAACTACAAGCCTACGCGTGGTTTACACCGGTTCTGGATGCTTATCTTCTTTATTCTCTTATCGATGTTAGGTCGACGAAGGTGTGACTTAGTGTGCACAATTTGCATTTACAATTCAATATTATTATGCAGATAGCTCTTACAACTATTTTGTATACGTTTTTTGCCCAATTTGTCACGCAAGGAACTAAATTGGTGATACAAACCTCAATATGATCACAGTAAGGCAAACAAATAAGCCTAGACACCATACGAACAAGGAGAGTACCTCAAGTGTAAGTCGAAGTGGGGACAGTGACCACTTTAGGGGTATCATTTAGGCCCTTTAGACCCAATATCCGTTGAAAATTTTCTGCAAAAATAAGATGGCCAAGTTTTTATCGTACAGTGGAATATTTAAGTACACGCTTGCGCGTGCCATTGATAGTTGACGAAGAAACAATTGTGCATTGTTATTATAGTTTTTCCAGATTTGCGGTTTGACGGCGTTATGTGGTGAGTCAAAGTCATCACCGGATTCATGTTAAATTTTCAAATTAACTACTAATTTATAAATTTCAGTTTGTGAAGTTGAGGTGGTAAGTGTTTCATTGAGTTCTGATGGGGGGGTTTAGGTTTTTGAAGTAACCTGGACGAGCTATGTTTATGAAGTCTGCTTTAATTAATTGAGTCTTAGCAGTCTATAAACATATCGATCTCAAGGATCTTCGAAAGATTTAAACTGCTTATACATACTGCATCTTGTTTCATTGTTTCCAATCAATGGCACAGGCGTATGCAGGCATGCACACCCTGTCGAGGAACAAACTTGATCATACAACTTTTGCAGAAAATTTTCACCGGATACGGGGTCTAAGAGGTCTAAATGACATCCCTAAAGTGGTCACTGTCCATGGTTCGACTTACACCTGGGGTACTTACCTTGTAAGAATGTAAGAAGAATGTGCCCGCTGAGCTTCGGAGCCAGAACAAGAATTCTCTCGGTATAAGAGACTAGCCCTGCTGAAAGAAACTGATGCCACCAGTTAATTATTTTGGACTCTTGCATCGTCCAAAGTCTTTTCATGTATCCGAGGTCCATCCATCCTACAACGAAAACACCGGTAATGACACTTGAGAATACATCAGTTCCAATGTAACCTGTTAAACTTTTCTAACATTCACAATTCTTAAAATTATATTGAATTATGTGCATACAATGTAAACACGGACAAATTAGAACCAGTTGGCCTGGCGTAAGTCTCATCCGAGTCTATCTCCGCTTTAAACACACAAGTAGCTGAAAAAAGAGTAAAATTTTCTTCCTCTAACCGGCCAAGAGAGACATACGTAAGACGTTTATGTGCTATTACCATTTTGTAAATGTTGTCATTTTTGTACGTGTCGCTTAGCACTATTAACCATGAACATAGTAAGGACTGAGGAAATAAGTCTTTGTTCTTCCGGATTCATTACAACAAGCTTCTTAAGTTTAATTTTGTAGAACAATAAATGTAAACGATGCACATTGTTCAATCTCTGAGACAAGAGTAATTTTAATATCATAAAGTACATGTATATATAGATGTCATGATTTACAGTTATACGTGTAAGAAAGGTTAGCGGCTCACGCAAAAGGAATGTGCCGACAAGGCGGAAGGCCTCTAATAAAATACG
>JAAXOA010003533.1:0-11353 GCA_036561885.1 Salina celebensis
CATATAACGCAATAATGATATAGGCGTCAAGATGTTTATTTATTACGTTATTTTTATAAGCTCCCAAAGGTTTCCATTAAGTAGTATTTATTTTGTTAATGACTGTTAAACTCATACTTTCAAAGTATGTATTGTACAACGCTTTGTTGTTAATGATATTTTTCCCAAAAGAAAGTTATGAGGTTTCCTCAGTTGGGGTTGGTACGCTCCGTCAAGCCAATACAACGATATGGTAAATATAACTAAAATAAATCAATCTGGCTTTACAAGTTAATAATTTGAATCAAATATTCAATGTTAAACAAAACGCGCCATAATATAATGAAGACCACATGAGGGCCGTTGCATCAAGCTTGGACAAATTCCTCCTGTAAATTCGTGTTTAACTTTTTAAGCCGAACCTAAGCCCAAAAAGGTGCATAAATATTGCATAGAATTTTATTGTGAATTTGTGACAGCTGTCTGTCCGTGTTTGAATCCTCCTTGCCTGAATTATTTCAATATTCCATTGGCATGTCTAGATTTCAACTCAATGTCACACTTCAATTGTTGTACATCAACAGCTTCAATACATTTAATACAATTTTGCTTTAATACATATGTATTGCTGTCCGCAATACATATGTATTAAAGAAAAATTCTGATACAATAGAATAAGCTATGTCAGCACTTGCCTATGCCTATATCGTGGGAAATAAGTTCATCAATGGCTTATCTATGACTCTTACTTACAATGGAAATTACGTAAACACTGAGTTATATGTTTTTTGAGGTTATTATTCCGTGTTTGTATAAACAAGCAGCTGAATAACTGTAACAATTAGTATGCTGCAAACAATATCAATGTGTATTTGTCGCTAATTTTGATATCGATGGTGAAAATAACTCCGAACAACTGGATTTTTGTAAGAAAGTAAATATTAAACGTTGGGAAAGTAACGTTATGGAGACAACATAGATGACTTGGACCGAAAAACCGGAACAGGTTACATAATATTTACACCACAAATGCTACCATCCTACTATCAATATGCAATGAAGTAGTGAAACATACTGAAACTCGGGTAAGGGTGTTAAGGGTTTATAACGTGCGTTATGACGACAAGAAACAAGTTTTTAAACAATTTTATTGTGAATAATGATACGAATAGAAAACAAAGATAAGGAACCAGGATTATTAACAATAATAATATTGAAATCCAGGGATAGAATGATACAATATTTGAAACTGCTTGTTGCTATGGATCAATGACTTGTTTAATTCTGTGTACAGATAAGTACGTTTTCCCAACTACTTCCTATATTGAACGAACCAGTTCAGAGCTATATCAGGTGCAACACGTGCATTTCGTCTAACACCAATGTATATATAAATATTTGCAGCTAATATCAACATCCCTAATACAAGAATAACTCCCATTAACCATATCGCCAGGTTACCTTCAAAACCATAACCAGATTCTAAATTATATGATTTTGCAGTTGTAGACTCCTGTATTTGACCATTATTTGTTTTAATATCATTGCTTTCAGTGTGCATTGTTGTTGTTTGTTCATGGTTAGTAGTAGCAACGCGAAAAACTATTTCGTTCGAATCATAATCTTCACTACTGCTGCTGTCTGTTCCTACGTATTGCTTTATACTCGGTGTACTAGCTACAGCCTGGTTTTGTATTGTTGTAGTCTGCAAATCATCCGTGGTCGATGAAATGATAGGACCATTAGGATGCAACTCTCCTTGTAACGAATCTCTCTCTGCGAAGAATTTCATTGCGCATTTTGCCAAGTTTTCGTTTTTACTCAACATGTACTCCACATTGCAACTGACGGAACCCTGGCAGAACGTCATATTGGCTGCCGAATCCAGTGTTTTGTCAAGGACTTTAATTTTTAAGGGTGTTTCTGGAGAGATTAGTCCCAAGTTTCTAAAGGACTGACCTTGATGCTGCAAAATGTCCTTCTTTGCAACTCTCCACTCATTTTCCACAGTTGAGGTGTTCAATAAATTGCCTGGTTTAAGGGCTAGAATGCCCCTAGACAGATAGTGATGAAGGAGATGACCTCTGTCAAATCCTAAAATATTCAGGGACTCTTCAGCCTCGCAAACTGTTAACTCCAGCGAAATGTCATTTACGAATGTAAAAACTGCAGCAGTGTTACCATTAATCTTTATCGCGAACGGTTCATAATCGTAAACAATAAAGTTGTCATTGATGTACTCCATCGGACTGCTACGGTTATAGAAGTTAACGGGCTCATTATTAATCCATACTTGAAGTCCTCCGGATGCAACGTTTACTTGAAACACATGATCACGGTGTCGAATTACAACCATTCTTACAACTGCTGCAGAATTGTTGGTGTCATTGATAAGAGATTCAGAAAAAATTTGGACCCATGTGAAGTCTACTCGGAAGAGTAAGAACACTCCTTCCTCCTCGATAGTAAATGACGTACCGACACCGTCAGTGACTGTTATATGTGTGGCTCCTGTGACTTGAAATGGCTTCTGATAATTGAAGGCGTTTTGAAGGGGGAAAAATGTGGGAGGGCACGAGCTGTTCAGCTGGCAACAGTAAATATATCGTATGTAACCACTAAGATAGTTATTCCAGATGAAGTACTTCATATTTGGACTTAAACCTGACCGTGTGTTGTTCACTTCTATGGCCGATTGTAGCGAGCCACTGGTGCGATTGTAAATACAAACAAAGCCGGGTGACCAACGTGCGAGTGGAACAAACGAGATAATGGGAGAAATTTTGGACTCTGTTATGTCTTCAAGGGTGTCTTCGCTTTTAGCCTGTTGTACGGAAAATGGACAATAAACATGTATATCTGGAAAATTCGTTACTATTTCGTGAGGGGTGTGGCACTTTTGACTATTTTCACCATAATAAAACTTGTATTCTGGTTCAACATCGTAAACAATCTCACTGTATAAGACTTTAAAGTTATTGAGGAGGATTCGCGAAGAAAGTTTAACTCGAGCACGTTTGTATGTTGAATCACTGAAATGACTTGCTTGAATATTCTCTGGCAGTTCAATTACATTTTCTAGGCTGTCCTCAGAAATGGCTTTAGTGTAAATTTCCTCCCATCCACTGTCTGAATAAACTTCCACTGATGCATTTACCATCACCGGGGAGGGACAACTTTTACCAAGTAGTAAACCAAACGTACGGTTAAGCTCCATCGGGTAAAGACCTCCTGGACTTGGAATATTTAAGCGACCAAAGTTATTTTCAACTGATCTCGAGATATCAGTAACGAGCACGTAACTTTGAAAATAAATCGTATCCTCACCATGCAATTCAATTTTTATGTCTAGTTCGTTTCTTCCCAGGTCCTTGAAGGCTTCTGGTGTATGACAAATAATTGCTATGTTTCCAGGAACCTCAACACCCTCTGTTGTCATTTCGTACCACCTAAATAATTTATTCCAAAACGTGCAAACGATTCTAGTTACATTGAGGTCTGAGCATATTGGAATACCACTTAGAACTACAGGCACAACCCCAGCAGAAGGAACAACTCTTGGTCTAACTTCGACAACATCTTGCCAAATTCTTCGTCCATGATATATTCTCAACGTTGACATGTTCCCAACTGGAGCACACTTCCTACTAATATTTGGATGTTCTATTACAGAGTCAACCTTAAAAACAAATTTTCCAGGCTTATCGATATTGCTCATTCCAGCAATATTTATGAGGGAGTAGTTACATGACCCAGGTAACATGTAGAACTCGCTCGGATTGCTTTTCCCACCATATATTCCTGCTTCCACGGGGTCACGACCACTATCGAAAGACGGCCATTCAATTCTGTTGTAGTAAAAAAGCACAAATGTACTATTGACATCATCTGTGGCTAATACAGTTTGGAAGGTGTTTCGCCGGTGTTTAAGAAGATTAGCACCATAAGTTGGAATGTCACGCCAAGTTACGACAATCATTCTCGTTAGTCGCTCCGTGTATCCTGGAAACGACCAATTTATATCCGCAACAATGTTATTGAATTCTGAAGGAGTTTCCACAAACGTGAATTCCTGATATAAAACTTTTGCATTAAACGTGTCATCAGATTGCTGATTCATTCTCATATACGCACCAATAGTCGGTACGTCCACACTACTCGGGTTGCATTTATGAGGGCAGCAATCTTTCTCTGAAAGAATAAGGGTAGTTTAAATATTGAGATTGACCATTTGTCCATGGATATTCAAGCGACAAATTTTCAATTTACCATCGTCGAGCGTTATCATTCCATGTCCATTGATAAAAAACCTTTGATAATGGTTGCCCAAAAACTTATATGGCACCGAAGTTTCCAGTATTGCCGCATTATAATCTCCAAAGTAAAACCGACGGGCATTGTTATGGGAAACAAGTTCTGTTTCAGAAACATATCCGTGAACATAATGAGTAACAAATGTACTACATGCCAGAATTAGCACAAAAAAACTTTTTATGTTTATAAACATTCTAGCAACGGAAAAAACTGATTTAGGTGGTTGAAAGATTTGTACAGGAACATTTACTGGACAAAGCTGAACACACACTGATATCAGAATTGTTTCGCACAACATCTTACGTAGGCAGTTTTGTGTGAAAAATGCTTACAAAAACGTTGTATTTTCATTAATTTTGCAGACGACAACCATAATGTATAACACCATGACGAAATCTAAATTACCACCCTAATATTTATCAGACCTACTTCCTCAATTTTCAAGTCTTAAAGCTGACTGAAGTGGTATGACATCATATTGAGCAGCATAACACTTCCTTTTACCAAGTTGGTTTGCTGTTGACCTTGAAGCTACTTCCTTGGTAATATCTTTGTTTTTACAGAAAATTTGTTGCAAAAATGTATATAGAAAGTCAGACTTTGCAGCCTCAGAGTGCATACATATATCACAATCCTACACTTCATTTCATATGATCTTCTATTTTTCCATGAAATTCGGTAAAAGGATGGGATCGTTCTGTTGGTTGACTTGATAAAACTAGCGGACATAACTCCGTGTCCGTCGTAGCGGACATAACTTCAAATAAAGAAAAATGAATGAAATAGGTTGTGGATTCCAGATAGTAAATTTGCAGATGCACCAGCGTTTGTCCAACTCTTTAGTCTTTGGCTTAAATGGTGATAACTGGCACCGATTGTGGATTTCCGCTAGTTTTTGGCTTCGCGATGCATCATGTAATGCTGCAGCCCTTGTATGATGAGTCAGTTTCATTGCATGCATCTGATGCGTCGTGCAGTGTTTTATGCAAGTGGCGCCCTGTAACTACTAGGAGGATGCTTATCAACAAATTCAGAGCTCCAAGAGATCAAATGAAAAAACCGACCAAATCGGTTGTTCCCTTTTTTAGAAATTAAATGTTTAAGTTAGTTAGGAAGTTTTAATAAGTAAAATCTTAATATATCGTGTTCTTCTTCGCAAAATAAACTTTTCTGGATGTTCAAATCAACAAACACGAGGAAGGTAATGAATAAAATGACAATAATTCTTTCCATTGTTTTATACGTGTTTTAGTTAATTCATCAGAGCATTTATGTTTTACATATAAAATATATAATACTCATATCTTATGAGCAAAAACACCCATACATAACGAAGTTACTTGGCTTACCTGAAGCCATAGCTTCCTCTCCAAATGACTTATCAAAATACACAATAAAACTCAAATAAATATATATTTGACAGAAATCAGCTAGTCATTCTTTCTCACACGTGTTTTACCTTCAACACACGCAAAACCACTGCACAATATTTCTTCTAGATTGACATTACGATAGAAACGGTAAGCTCACTCTTGACGCTAGTGAACACCTGGTTTTATAAATTGAATCGGTTATAAACATATTGGCGTCTGTACTTGACAAGAGTAACAGATGTTCCATCTTTCTCCTGCTCATATGGGTTATTCACGAACTCGTATCAATCACAGAAGCCATCGCCACCTCCGCATTCCCCTACACCGTCACCTCCACAATCCCAGCCACCGTCAATTCTACTGGCTTCGGACAAATGTGCAACCACAAGGGGTCCCATGATTGTATCTCCAGTTCCACAACAACATGTTTTAGGTCCTCCTCGTTCGTATCGTATCACGGGTTGCTCTTTATTGCTTTCATTCTACAATAGCTACAGAATTAGCTTGCAAGTTTTCATATTTTTACATTCAATTTGTTTTTTCTTAATTATTAACCGAGCAATAACACTCGTACAGGCTAATTAGAACTAACACAAGAATGTCAGTGGCGATTCTCGTGATAACGAGAATCATTTTCACTTTTTAAGCTTTGAATGAAAAAATACTAAAAATGTTCTTGTCGTCTAGCACATGTGAGGAAAAAAGACCAGGGATTCTAAGGAAAACTCCACATTGTAATTAAAAACACACAGCCGCACTGGACTATTTTTTTTCATTCTGTTATGTTTTGGAGAAAGCAGGAAGCCGTATTAAAAAATAATCCAAGCCAAGAAAATGCTAGCATACGATGTTGTGTATCATGTTTCGTGTTCACATCAATATTATACTCTTTGGAAATGGATTCTGACAATCACCGCTCATATAGTCTATAGATATATTAGTGAAGCCATATTATTAGAGTAGAATTAGAAGAATATTTTCATTGCCACTCCATGGGTTTACCACCTCTTGTTGTTTACATTGTGCAGCTTTTCAAAAACTCATTTTGGATACAGGAATTAAAAGTGTTTCATTTCATGATGTCGGGTTATTTTGTCTATCAAAAAGATAATTTGAGTAGAAAATGTTACTCATTATTTAAGTTCCATTTTTACATCCAAGCCATGAACCAAGCAAAATATGCAATCATTAGTAATTATAGTCACTAGTTACGATTTCAAAATAATTGTAAGTAGCCCCAAAATGAATGTCAGGGGAAAGTGATATATTTGCGAAAATATATTGTAGCTAACTCTGAATCCAGCTTTACGTTGTGATTCTCCACATATTATATATTGACTAATTGGTTTGATATTGTACGATTGCATTATCATTTTTCTCAACATATCCTGTTATAAGTATACTATGCTTTAACGTTGTTCGTGTAAATTAAATATTACAAAGTGATCATATTAAAAACCGTGTTTAATCTATCTTACATTAAGAAAATCGTCTTCGATTGATCGCTTACAGTAGATGGCTACGTTTTGAAATCATACGCATCGAAATTTCTTGACGTAAAATTTTCCCCCTGAAGACATTAGTAAATCATTGGCTCTTAACATTGTTTTTATATTGCCTCATTGAAAGTCGTATTATTTAAACTGGATTTTTTCAAAGATTTCGTAGCATGTTAAAATAGCATGATATAAAATACTTCCAGATAAGTCGAGCTTACGTTTATGAAGAGACAAAATAAGAGTTCCTACTAAAAGCATGTTTTATTTCATGCAATGATAATGATTCATGATGCATCCCACTATGACACATAAGATTCCAAAAATTGTTCATGTTTTTTCTGCGAAAAATGTATGTACTTTTATCGATGGGGAAATATGCTCTCAACTTCAACCCTGTTCGTTAAGTGCTCACTATTTTGATCGTATGATCCAACATATACAAAATCTTTTGTACCGACAAACCGATTTATTTCGTTATATAAATATGCAAAAATTTACTTACAACCTGACCTGAAAATACACATCAAAACGTAATGTAAACTAACGTTGTGTACGACTAGCATTATATATGCATTCCATATTGCAAAATCTTTGAATATTTAGAAGCTGTCAAAAAACTTTCGACGCTTTTCTGTAGCCATTATGAACCGTCCAGTTTAAAAATAGTAGCCTTGCTTACTGATCTCAATAGTTTTCGTAACCGTTTTTCGTAACAAAACTGCGACATAATAATCAATAGGTATTTAAGTGGTTACAGAAGTTTACACAATTCTATTCGGTTCGAATTCTAGAGTAAGGTTCCTTTTATGTTTCGTAATCGCTTGTGCAATGCTTCCTGCTTGCAGCTACGTAACATTACTTTATTTTATTATTACTTACATAATATTCCAAAATATAAAGTTATATAGTTCTATCATAAGCAACACACATTTTAAAATAATGATCTAAGATGTAAGAAGAGAAAACCTAACACACAAAACCAGTTGGGCTGTCTTCGGATACGTGATTTCTCTACATCTGCAAGCACCAAAGACATTCTGGGTTTCAGAGCTTTTGAACCTGTTAAAATGGCCGATCTAATTCGTTTCGCACGATTAAACCAATGCATCAACAGTTTCGTTGGATTTATTCCACTTTATTGGAGTAACTCTGGCTTTCACTTCGAGCTTGACAAGATGAATACATTTATGTGCAAAAGTCTCCTGTTAAAAATGGTCATTATCGTTTCAACACTATTTATTCTGACATTTGCACCGTCATTGACAATCGTGCAACAAATCGGGGGCGTTTTCCTTGTCGCCGGAACGATATTCATTGGACTCTTCATCGATTTTTTAGTTTGGCAACATGGTGAACTCGTTGCCATAGCGACAAACTTTCTCCTGGAAAAACATGCGCTGCTTGGGTCAAATGAACGTAAGTGTATATGTTGAACCCCCGTAAAAAGGATGATTTTAGTAGACGCTTTTAATTTTCTAATGATATTTTGTATTTCGTAGATACACGTCGGTCTCTGAAAATCAAATCTGTCATCCTCACTGGACTGTTGTTAGGAATGATGTTCATGACTGTCGTATTTGGAATTCTACTCACAAGCTTTGACATGGATCCTTTAGGGAGATTTCTGACACTCACAGCTCCAGCTCTTCGTGACTGTATGTTGACGTCTCTAGTTCGCTACATCTTGTCAATTGGATTGTTCCAGTACATGGCGTTACCGATAAGGGCCTTAATTGTATGTGCTGTAATTGGGGATATTTTGCGGTTTGAAATATTAGAGATGCTAAGTAGCTACCCAATGTCACCCAGGGAGTTCCTTTTGTACAATCAACTGCAAATAGTTAGTTTGCTGACAGTTCCATACGAAATGCTTGGTTCTGCACAGGTGCTATTGGGCGAAGGAGGTATAATTGTCGTTGGGGTTGCTTGTGTGATTGTCTGCTTGAAATTAGGCTATGGTTTTGTAGTCTGGTTGATGGTTCCAGCAATTGTCATGACTTTTGGCATAGTCCAGGTCATCATATCAGTGTGTACGGTTCTTTACTCATTGTCGGATAAAATAATTGAAACTTGGAGATGCCGAGACCAATCAGGCAGTTGGTTACAAAAAGCATTATTACACAAGACGTGTGCTTGGGTTGAAGCCGATTTGCGTTCCTGTTGGAAATATTGGAGTGTTCGATGATGAAATACGAAAGAACTACACTGACAAACTCATTGGATATTGTGTGGACGTTACACTTGCCCTAGGAGAAATCCTCAAGTAACCAGAACTTTTAAGTAGAATTTGTTTATTACAGGGCACATGACAAACAAATTATTGTTTCTCTATATTTCCTGCACTAAATGTGCAACTCTATTGAATAAACAATGATGATTTGTTTTGGTCTGGTGATTTAAACCAGTACGCAAATTCATTTTCCCTATAGCTCGTAACTGCTTTCGCTGATCTGCATTTAGTTGTGTCAATGGAATGCATAAAAATTGAATGGTTTTCATTCTAATTCAATCCTTACCGACGGATTTATGAAGTAAACCAAAATCTTTTTCTGTGTATGCAATCTGTCTCTAGTAAGTACAAATAAATTTTGTTGAGCTGCCCGAACTTAGTGTTTCTCCACTTGTTTAATCATGTTCGTAAATAAGTCTCTGTACCAAACAACTTTTAGTGTGAAAATTTTTGTTACGAAAATATGTCTTAACAAATCTTAAACGAATTATTATTTGCAAGTAAAGGAAGAGTGATGCTAAGATGCTGAAATAACTCGCAATGACGGATAACTCACAAATCGGCGTTATACGGACAAAGTAAGTTGACTGTGCAAATTATAATACCATCGCAAATACGGATACCCATTCCAGTTTCGATCATTCCGTAGGGTCCCAAAAGCATTCCAGTTGGAACCAATGATCTTAAAACCTTTCTTCTGTACCCTGACCGAGACTCGGACAACCGAATACGTCTACCCTTTATAAAATGTTCATATGGTATTCCGGCCATGTACGTGACGAATAGCGCAATTGAAAAGCAAATTACAGTGATAGTTGGCATTATCATGTATACAGCTGGATCAATGTTTTTGACATAGCGAATCGTTCCAAAAAACATCATGGAGGCGAGTGGAACACCGAGTGCAACCAGTACAACGTAAAACACTTCGCGTGCAGAATTTTGCAGTCTATTTAAAATTATTCCTGAGCGATAGTGCCTTAGGAAATAAGAAAATGAGTCACCACCAGAGCACGCTAAGGATTGCAGGTAAACTGTCTCTAAATATGGCAGCGTCATAACAATGTACCCAATAAAGCGGAGACTAAAATAGAAGACATTGCTCGAATTGAATATAATTCCAAGTAGAATGGTGAGCCATGACCTACCAAGAAGAATATGAAGCATTTCAAACTGGAGAAAGATTGGGAAGAACAATAGTAAAATGCCACAAGCTCCTGTTGAAAAAGCAAAAATATAAACGAATGTCCAATGTTTTGTAATGCATCTTTGGTTTCTGCGATGCTTTCGAATAAGGAGTTTTACAAGTTCAGTTTGGTTTGAGATTATACATAAGTCGACAGCGTGGAACATCTCGGTATACCATAGAACAAGGAGGATAGGGAGAATAGCAATAACTGCAAGGCAACCGCCTAGCTCTATTAAAGAAATACTGGCGTCGACGATTTTGAGAAGGAAAACCGGACGTCCTGAATAGTAGAAAAGAAGTAAAAGTAATCCGAATGTTTGTAGCTTGCATAATCTCCCGTTGCAATAATTCGTAAACTTTGGGTTCTGTTTTACTTGTAGTTTTGTAATGTCCACGCACAGTACTGTTGGAATAAGGTGCTCAAGGAGCTTGTTAACTTTAAATGCAGCATCGGTAAAAGACATGATTCTTAACCATGCATTGGTCTAAAAAAGAAGTTCTCGGGAAGCCCTATCAGGATCAAGACTAAATGTAACGGGAATTCAACTCGTTAAATGGGTGATCCTTGTCGCACTTGTGTGCTATAAATTTTTAATAAAAAATAAAGCTATTACCAACCGTATTACAATGAGACTTATGAAAAGGTCACTCAATCAATATCACGATACCATCATGTAATTCGTCGTTACACAACATTATATAAGAAAAAAGTAGTTGGGTAATATGTTATGAGCATAATATATAATGTATAATATATGATTATGTACAT
>JAAXOA010003534.1:0-11353 GCA_036561885.1 Salina celebensis
CTTGAGAAGCCTCATTGTTACTCCTTTCCGAACAAATACACAGTGAACCCCCTCCTTGGAAAGATCCCTAATGTTTCTCTCTTCATCATCAAAGAACATCATCGAAGTGTATGGAATTCCAGTAGATTTTTTAAATCTTCAAAAACAAATGCAACAATGAGTACATTTCATAAGACAGCATCGATAATTTATTGGTTAAATTGAAAGATTACTTTGAGAAATGGGTTACTTTACAACCCGGGTAGATCTCCTTTTGTATGAAGTACTTGTCCCATCCAAATAGTCTTACGAGTTGATTAGCTCCCTGAATTTCACTGGTCCGCGAAGCAATCCCCATTTTGATTCCCAGCGACTGGATGTGTTCTAACACCTTAGGAACCTCAGGAAAGCAGTTAATTGTTTTCCCTCTCGCGTCAACGATCTTTGATCTGAAAAGAAAAGACCGACCAGCACATTTTACACCCAGTTATTACTAATCTAATGACAGCAAGGAGTTATACCCTTTCATTGCAAAAGGAGGATCCACATGGGTGTCCACCCAAAACGGCCATAAAGTATAATCTACAAAGACACAAGATGAGAATTTGTCGGAATTCAAAATTAAATACTTTAAAAGTGCTTGCTCCTACAAAAAAAAACTCTGATTACCTAAATCAAAAACAATTAGTTTGGGCACAGAAGNTACCTAAATCAAAAACAATTAGTTTGGGCACAGAAGAATCTTCACTACTACATTGTTCACTGCTACCTGTGGTTGCACTCATTTTAACTAGTGTCAAGATCTTCTTGAGATCGAATTATAAAACTTTAACATTAATTGGTGTTAAATTAATGAATCATCAAGAGTCAAAATGTTTGGCAAACAATTAGTGAAGCAGCACACAATAGTGCACCTCAAAGATTTTGTAAAAGCACTTGTTTTTACAGATGACGGACTGAGTTGGAGAAACAGATGACAGCAACAAAAACACACATCAACTTGCATAGCATAGCTTGCTTGAGAGCTGGAGCTGGAGCTGGAGCGACTAGCGACAACAATAGCTTTGGCCACAGCGAGTAAATACAGCGATATTTTGTGCTTTGGCCATCCAACTTGCATATCATTGAACCACAGAGGGTCACTTCAGTACTAATTGGCGAAAAGCGCATTATGAACTTTTGTGATAGTTAGTATTTTCAGCGATTGTAACTGATCATGAAATAGCTGTGACAAAGTGATTGAGTAGGTAGTGTTTGGAAGAAAATATGCTCAAAATCAATCCATTCATGAAATCACTAGGATTACTCTTCTCCATTTTACACAGAAGCTTCACATTTCCATAACCCGTCATCTGTGGCCATGGGATCATGGAAACTTTAATAATATAACGGTTATGAACGTTTGTCTATGACGCTTACGCTGTGAATGACAAAGATAAGCTTATTAGTGAAGGTATGGAAACAAAGCACAATACATGCATCCAACCAAAATACTCATAATATGTCCATATCTAAACTGAAATATGAATTGGTATGAGGTATTCCTGTACTTCTTCTTGTTCCTGTTCCTACCACCTTCTTGTCTCCACTGCACCGATTTAACTTTCCTGACACGCAAACCTTTGACTTGGAATTAGGCATTTCCATTCTGCACAAAATGTTTCGTTTCTGCCCAATCATAAAAAAAAGGAAGAAAAATATTATTTTTTACAATAAACTTTGGTCTGAAAGAATGCACTGTCACGCATCATCACTTATTTATAGCTCATGTGCATGCTTTCTCTCTGGACGATACATAAAACTGGAAGGGAAAGTTCCAAGAAAAAAGCTTTCAGCCCTGGCGTGATAAATTAAATGATGTTCATTTTTTAAACCTATCATCATGATGATTGTCTCGGGAATTATAGAGCAATATCTATATTAATATACTATGGTTGTGTAGCGAGTGCCGTACATGTAAATTATGTTTTTGGCCAAAAATAGATTTCATCGTAAAAAGTAATACAAATAATAACGTGTGTCATGTCAGATGTCCATTTGACACCAAAATATGGACGTATAAATGCAAGAGTCAGGGAGGACTCATCTTTCCATTTTTTATCTTTCAGGGGTGATGAGAAGTCGTGTAAGAATCATCCTTAAAAATATTTCTCTATTGGAAACTTCCCCCGACTATTTTATAAATTAATTTAGAAACGTACAAGTTCTTGTTGTTTGAAGGAATTTAAAAAATGAATCAGTTTCGAGGTGCAAAGCAAAGTTTAAGTGGCGGTGATGTGAAAGCACGCCGTACTTTGAGCCAACAGCCGCATAAGAGAAAGCGGAGGAACAAAGGATGCCCAGAAGCACCGAGAGATTTTTCATCGTTTTATACAGAAGGAGCTAAATTTCTTCGAGTTGGAGATATACACAAAGCTTTGGATTGTCTTAATAAGGTTTGTGCAATCTTAACAATTGAAAAAGTTTAAGTCATTGTCTTATGTACAGAAATCCTCAATCAAAATGAGCTCAACGCTTCTATATTATTATTATTATTATCCCCTTGTAAATTCTGATTTGAATCGATGTTGTTTTCGAATAGCCGAAAAGATTGTCCCATTTTAATAACATCGGGAAATTTGGTATGCAACATTCGATTATAGGACGAAAAATCATTTTCTACTGCAACTTGGATCGTGCTTGGGGAGAATTTTCACTTCAAGCTGCAAGCTTATGTTGAAATCTTTTTGGTTATTCGAAAACAAGGTCGACTCGAACCAGAATTTTCAAAAGGGGGGAAAATTAAAGCATTGCGATCAGTTTGAGGATCCCTATCACTCACGATTCGTCCACACTTTTATTGCTTTAACTAACTGATTTCCAAGTCCAAATAGAAAACAACAATTTAAATTAACTCGTCCGTGTCTCAAAGTCTCAAACTATGTATATCCTCATACACAACGGATGTCATATCCAAGATGATTCAAAACAAAAATTTATTAGTTTATTATATTGGTAGTCATAAGTTCTGTCTCAAATTAAAATATAACATATCTATTGGAAGTGTTGTAGGACATATACCAGCTTGAGATTTATCTGGTGTAAACGATACTCTAACCAATGTATTCCCCATTCGCGACTTGATGTCTCCGCTTATACATAGGCAGGAATAGCCAAAATACATAGTGTCGTAGACATCAAGTCGCGAATGGGGAATATGTTGTATGATTGTATGTGTGAGCAAACGACAATTCAAGGGCCTTTTATAGTCTTGTATTGAATCGATTTTAAATTGTGAAAGTAAAATTAACCATTAAAAATTAATACAGATTTATGCCTCAATTTATGTTTATAACCAAAATATGCATGTACATATTAATAAAACGAGTTGAGACCCCACATTATATTAAAAAACTACAAACCAGATATTTTCATTGTTTCCAAAGCAAGGTCCAAATGCCATCCATTGTTCGTTGCTTGTTCATAAATAAGAGTAGACGCGGGGAACAAGGCACAGCTTGGTACGCTCTGTTAACCTTCCGTTTCTTAGTAACCAGCCCTATATTCTAGTGTCCACTACTTTCGCCCAAAACCATTTGCACTGCATGCGTACCTATGTATCATTAACTGAACGAGAATCACTTCATCAGTTCTTTTGTATAATTTCCTCGCGGTCGTGGCCAATTGTGTGATAGATGATGATGATGATGAGAACTTCGTGTGTGTGTGTGTAAATGTAAATACTCGCAAAACTTTACATGGTTTTTCCTCATATAATCTAACGCGAAAAAAAAAGTGTGATGAAGTATCCTTCATATATGCAATGCTCATTAAATCAACATGATAAGTAGCACCTTATTACCCAAAGGCGTACATGAAATAAGGCACTTTCTCGACTTTCACTCATGGATGAATAATACTGGCCACAATGGAGCATTCCATCTATAGAGTAGATTTTGGGCGTAGTTTTTTGTTACAATAAAAGTAATTTAACAAAAAACTCCTTATATTTTATCGACAAACTTAGATATTCTTGTGGTTTCGTTCGACCACAAAATGCACGGAAATTTATATTAGAGTCTCTATTTGCTATGCTGTACTAATCCTTCATAGCAAGTTCCCTACAGGCTACATTATTTATGAAGCTTTGAAATTGAGAGCTTCATCATTTTCCGTGTTTAAATAACAAGTGGCTAGTGGTGAGGAAAAATATGTCCCGGAACTTTCTTTTTCTATCCTATTCTCTTAATTGATAAAGTTTAAGCATTCACACTTGAAATTATACATAATGTAGGCACAGAGCTAAGAAACTGTGATGGATTGTGAGTTGTGAACTTTCTCTTTGTGGTTTTCTCCCACTGCGAACATGAAATATTATGCCGCTTTGTGTGGCACAATTGTGTAAACAAAGAGAAAGTCAATTTATCGAGTATTTTATACAAAACTTTTTGTGACAGTGGTTCTGAACGTGTGCGAGTCCAAGCTTTCGTTCTTGTGTTCCCATGCTTAAAATTTGACAAAGAAAGTGCATCGCAGACGGCAAATTTCTCACAGAATGTCATAATTACTTGGAATCGCCAATGGGTCAGAAGCATGCTAAACTGATGCAGTAATTATGCAGCATTTTATTTGGTTAAATGGCAAACAACCATTGTGTTAATTGTATTGTTTATTGATACAAAAAAAGAAGAAATGGGCAGTGTTTCATTTGCAGAACTGGCAAATGCCATTCTTGCTTCAGTCGCCACTGGTGGTGCTCTCCATTCGAAAGCTGCATCAACCCTCCAGTCCATTCGGGGAACGCGACCCTTCCCTTGACCACGTCAGTTTAAAAGGTAAACTCGACTTGAGTTTGTGGCGAGACATAGGAAATGAAGACGACGAGGACGAAGACCTCGACGATTTCACTGGAAATGAAACTTCTCTTGGACAAATGCAAATAGGGAAAACAACAGATAATTCATCAACGCCAGCACCACCACTTTCTCCTTTACTTGCTCCACTGCTGGGAACAAAAGGAAAGGAAGCTGGGTCAATAAAACAAACATCAACTTACCTAAAGAACACCATAGGAGTTCCAGCAAATAAACAAGGATTGATCATGTTAGAAGATGGCAGTGCATACCACCAAATGAGTAATGATTACACAAGTAGCAGTGTGGTTGAACGGGTACTCTCGCCAACGCTTTCTCCACTCAACGAAAACCGTTACGAGGATGAAAAAGTTACGCCTTCGTCACTTGGTTCAAGTGGAAGGGATGATGATGGTGGTAGTGCACGACACCATCAACAAAAGGAGGGGAAGCAGGGAACGCGAGCAAGCACCAGTATTACGACAGCCAAGCCAACACTTGGAGACGACAGGGCCATCAATAATAAGTGAACAAGGGAAACCACAGAGTGAAGAGGAGAAACTTGTGTCATTCCTTCCCTTTTTGAGTAGCTTTATTGGAAGTAGTCAGCTCCTCAGAGGCTTTCAGTCCCAGCAAGGTACCGATGGCGACAACAAGGTTGAACGAACAGTCACCAAACGAGTGGAGTTTACAGAGCAACTTAAAATGGAACAACTTGCAACCGCCGCGGCGATCGAGCTCGCAGAGAAAGCAAAAAGAAACGAGGTCATCAAAGGTAGCAAGTTTTAAAAAGAAACACCAATTATGTGTAATTTTTTATGGTAAAAGTTTTTTCCTTAAATGTGTTTGTTTGTTGTAGAAGGTTCAGCAGTTGGAACTCGTTCTCGGAGTGGTTCAGCAGTCGTACGCAGGCAGTCTTCTAAAGTTCCAACAGATATTTTGCAAGAAATTAGAAAAATGTCGTTAGCTTCGCAGGACGCACTTGAGGAAAAGAAGAAAAAGAAAGAAGAGGAGAAAGCAGGTTCCGCACCGTCATCGGCGAGAAAGTTCGGGAAGAAGATAAAATACAAGAGGAGGAAGCCTGAAGAAGTGTTTACGGATAAAGACAGAGCTGCTGCAGTTACGTTAGGCTCGAAAGATATAAAGCAGAGTTTGAAAGCTAAGAAAAAGCGTGATAGAAAGATGCGGTTATCGATTAGTTTCTTGAGTGGGGAGGATTATGTCATTGCGGCGCTGCTCGGTGAAGCTTCGTATCAAATGAAAGTTAAAAATAATGCGGAAGCAGGCTCTACTAACATTGAACAAGGTTGTTTAGTCGACGATCCACAAAGAAAGAGAAAGCTCTTCGTGTATTGCTTGAACTTTCACCTGATTAGAAATGAAACATTATAGGTAGCAGGTAATAATTAACGATTATTTTGTTTCCTAGGCTTTGGAGATCCAGCCAAACCATAAAGGCGCTCTTGTTGCTAGGAGTCAGTGCTATTTAAAACTGGGTGACGCAGAATCAGCATTAAAAGACGCTGAGCTCACATGGGATCCAGATAATAAAAATGACCGATATATTCAGGGCTTGTATCAATACGCAGAAGCCCTCTTTCAGCTTGGAGAGTTTGAAAAATCTCTTATAGCGTTTCACCGAGGACATCGGATTCGAAAAGACCAGGATGGTTTTCGTATAGGAATTCAAAAGTGTCAGGAAGCTATCAAGAGGGCAATTGGAGACAAAAGTGCGACTAATATACCCGACTTAGACACTGTCCTGCCACTTATCCAGGAGTTTGATGATGCAAAAGCCCGAATTCCGGAGGAAGAGAAGAAGACGAAGAGCGATGATGACGTACTCAAAAAGATTGTCAAACATAAGGAGGACTTCAAAATGTCTTCACCGCAGGAAATGAAAGTTAAAGAAAAGTTGATAACGAGAGAGCTAATGGGCCAACTTTACCTGGACAAGTCGTACCTGAAGAAATTTGTCAATCGACCAGGTATGCTAAAGTCTTCCCTTATTGTTTACAATAGATTGGAACCAATTTAGTTTGATATTTTGGTGAACTTTGCGTGTACAGAAGTGATAAATCAACAAGGTTTGGCAAAGGGATTGCGTGACGAGGCATGTGAAGCGCTACAGTATCTGGAGGGTAGGGAGCATTTTTGGAGGCAACAGAACCCACTGTATTCAAGGAAAAACTTTACTACCATGATGAAAGCTCATGCTCACGATGCAGCATGTCGAAGGGTATACAGATATCTCTTTCGGTGACAGTTGATGCGAAACACCGTACAAAAAAATGCTAACTTTGACTTTATATATATTACTTATCTATCAAAGCAATCGGTTGCTGCAGATCCCAGTATTGCAAAGTATTTATCGAGACGCAGCTCTGCCATAATAGCTGATTCGCAACTACCTTTGCCACCGCTAAAGAGACGTTCCTCATCACAAGTTGACTTAAACTTACAACGACAAACGCCAAGAAATCGGTCAGTCGATAGAGTTTCATCAGAGAGAAAGCTGGAGTCAACAAGTCGTCGAGGTTCTCAGTCAAAGAATGTACAGAAATGAATCTACCTCTGTAGATCAATCGCTTTCCGGAATACAATTGTAGTTTTGGTTTGTATGTAGCCTACGTATTATGCATTATGTGGAGTACGTATTAGAACTTACCACTTTAACTTTCCTCAGTGGTATATCGTGGAAAATAAAATCTCCTACGTAACATCGACTGATTTTTACAAAATAATTAAAAAATAGTAAGCAGTCGAATCGCCGTTAGTAACGATTTTCCACTTAAATTCTTTCTTAATTGATTTCATTATAGAATAGCGCTCTAATGTCACTGACTGTGTAATAGAAACTCACGAATCAGACATATTAAAGAGAAATATATAAATAATATTCACAATTCGGAGTTTTTATAATCAGTAGCTGTAGCTACCAACAAGAACCGTTACTCCTAGTAAAATTCTTTCTTAATTGATTTCATTATAGAATAGCGCTCTAATGTCACTGACTGTGTAATAGAAACTCACGAATCAGACATTAAAGCGAAATATATAAATAATATTCACAATTCGGAGTTTTTATAATCAGTAGCTGTAGCTACCAACAAGAACCGTTACTCCTAGTCATGTAATAAATTTTTTTCTCCTTGCTATTTTTACTTCTTTTATTGGTCCGTAACACAAAAGCGATTTTTCATAGCATTGTTGATTTATTAGTTTTCAGTTACCATAGCTAAGAGAAACTCTATTATCTTCATATTCTTTCCCAAAATAGCGATCTTCTTTTATTTGCAACACTCAACACTACACAATGGTATATGCAAGAATTTCAAAGAGGAATTCACTTTAAAAATGAAGTACAAATTTTCATTTGTTATCATTTTAAATATGCTCATATTTTTCACGGTCGTGTCTATTGTTGTAGTCATTGGTAGTATGTAGTTTCAAAAACGCCAGGAAAGCACAAAGCAGTATTTAGATAAAGAATTCACCTTGTGTGCAAAGTTGCATGACGGAAATTGCCAGTCAGTTATTATTCGGAGGATCCTGTGTGTCTGCAAAAAGGAAAGGTACGCAAGACGCACGGATGGATGCACGGGATGATGAACTTGAGCAGGATACGATGATCATCGTCGTGCTCAGAAGGAAACAAGGTGGATAACCAAAAACTGTATTGTCTAGAGAGGGAGGGATACATCTAAAAACGTGAATCTGGCATTGCCATACTAATTTTTTTGTATCAAAAATCTACTGTTACATAATACATACAATAATATCGTGATAGTTACGAGCAACCTCTTTGCTAAAAGTATCTTTCTGATATAACAGTATACTGTTCTTTGCGTCTGTTTTTGTCAACTGGAGTATATTATATTGTTACTTTTAGAATTTAAAGTACCCGGTAATTAAAAGAAGGATATATGTACTTTAAAGCATCAGCTCGCCTAAAGGCATCCGATACGTAGACAAAGTGTATGTTATGCTTTTGATGCAATTTTCTGTCTGTCAGTCTCATAGGCAGTCACTCAGACAGATATGCAATATCTAGCTGAGGAAGAGTTCAATTGGTCTTAAGCTTCTCCTTCCGTATGTAATTATCTGGAAAGAAACAATCTGTTGGAGCTGACCAAGTCAAGTCTCAAGCAAAAATACATTTTGAAGCGATCTCAATATGAAGAAGTCCAATTCATTCCTGCAAATCTTCATGAAATTACCTATAGATGCAACAATCCTCTAGTAAAACAATATATTGTCTCAAAAGGATATATGTACTTTAAAGCATCAGCTCGCCTAAAGGCATCCGATACGTAGACAAAGTGTATGTTATGCTTTTGATGCAGTTTTCTGTCTGTCAGTCTCAGGCAGTCACTTAGACAGATCTGCAATATCTAGCTGAGGAAGAGTTCCATAATTGGTCTTAAGCTTCTCCTTCCGTATGTAATTATCTGGAAAGAAACAATCTTTTGGAGCTGACCAAGTCAAGTCTCAAGCAGAAATACATTTTGAAGCGGTCTCAATATGAAGAAGTCCAATTCATTCCTGCAAATCTCCATGAAATTACCTATAGATGCAACAATCCTCTAGTAAAACAATACATTGTCTCATCGATTTAATTCCAGAACTGCTATTATGTATATGTAAAGCCAAACCTAAATAAAATACCTACGAAAACACACTTCACCTAAGCTTGAAAGGATATTTTCAACCTGTATTCAGCTTCGTGTTTGCAATCATTAGATCAGTTTTTTTGTGGAACTCTACTGATATATATATTTATATATAGAGGTATAAGAATGATAGTTTTTTATTGTGTTCGTTCTGAAAAGTCATTCAACAAAGAGCAGTTTTATTTCGCTTATCCACACTGGTACTACGTATACTGTGTCAGGCTTTCTCGCCCTCTATTTTTTATGTAAAAATACTTGTGATGTTGGTAAATGCGTAATGAGGCGTTTCGTACAAGACAGAAATGAATGCTGAACACGAAAAGTGAGGTTTTAAACAATCCTTGAACCTAAAGTAGTATCCACTTTGTACGCAATTTTCCAGTTAATAACGTATCATTTTCAGCTTGTTCAGCAGTTGCCAAACAAAGAAGTGTGCAAGATGGATTTAAAGGGAACATCTACGATTCAGAGCCCATTAAGCACGTATTTAGGACTATTATGCAATGTTTACTGGTAAATGGAAGGGAAAAAGCAATTCTGCTTGGTTTGGCGAGAAAGAGAATGACAAGTATACTTCATGTAATGCTGAGATGGACAAAAACCTTGCGTCAAGTTTGTCAAGAAGATGAATCTATATGTCCATTGCATGTATGAAAATTCCCAATGAAAGCGGAGAAAGATACTTGACCTTTTTGCGACGAGCCCAAGTGCGAAAACTTTCTGCATAGTGGCAGAAACACGATGTGTACGTACACATATTTTTAACAAAAAAAAAGATCGAAGAAAAATTAGAAACCAATCCAACCCAGAATCCGTCCCAAGTCTTTGACTGATTCGTGTCAACTCAGCAGCACACATCAGGTATCTGCTTAGGGTTGTTTGGGACAGTTTTTTCAAACTCATGTAAATTTTCAGAAGTTTTCACAAAACCTCACGCAAGAAATTACCAAGTTTCTTGGTTGTGAGTCACAGGCAAAAAGTCTTAAAATCAAAACATGTTGGCTGTAATTAAACCAACGATAAGCGACCTAAGCAAGCACAAGGTCACTCATTCATCATTTTTATACTACATGATAAAAGTTTGACGCTTTCGCATATAAATATAATTGTGTACTTCATATATTCATCCACGCCTCTTTAAAGACTTTGGCGTGTGGAGTGGAACTATCGTGTGTGTTAACCTACAAGACATTCATCCACAGTATTCAATATCGATAAGCTAGATAGTCTCAAAGTTTAAGGTTGTTTTTTGTTTGTTTTGAAAATCCCTGGGTCCAATATCATTTCATAACTCTTCAGCCAATATGCATATTCCTATCCTTGATACTTATATTTAAGCCAATACGCCTCCAGCAGTGCCATTAATTCAGCATCATAAGTCAAGCTCTCATCAGGATCCTCTTTGTAAGTTCACAAAGCCTTTGTGTGCATAACGTTAATCACACATCCTTCCGAAATCACTTATGGAAATTACTCGTAAGTCTTGAATTCATAATCCAGTCTACCTCCATGTTCTACAACAAAAGGGATATTCCTTTTTTCTTTCTCACGCTCACGCGATCTTCATCCATTCACATTTTTAACTAAAAAACTCATTATACAAGTGCTTACTTTATCAAGCACCGCAAAAACACATACATGCCATAATAACTTTTTTTCTCATAATGTTTAACAGTTAAAACTCCAGTGGCTATTGTGTCGCCACATTTTGCTCTAAAATATACAATACCTTTTTTTTACTACAAATCCACCTGTCCTGTTTTCGCTATACCTCACCTGTAATAAAAACTCCAATCGTACAACCCGTCAGTATTGTTGCTTGTTTTCAGAGCAAAAAGTGATGCGATTGTTGTTATGCAAGCTGAAAAG
>JAAXOA010003535.1:0-11349 GCA_036561885.1 Salina celebensis
CGTAATAGGAGATAATTAAGTAACTATTTTTAACCATATAAAAATATGACGTACATACATAGCCAAACGATCGTTAGCCTCCCTCTAAATCCTCCTGCCGATGACCATGTCAGCAGACAAATGAGAATGTTTGTATCTTAATATGTAGCGATGACTGTTCTTATCCAATCATTCTCTGATAACCCTTGCCTCAGGGGAATCACTTGCAAGTTTAATGATTCCGACTAAGTTCATTCATACCAGAGTTCACAGTATTTAATTTTTGTACTTTAACGTTCCATGATCGTGCACAACTCTCAAACATTCTGGCTCACTCAACTTCCTCTGCACTTTTCAGGAATTAAAACTTTAACACTTGTGTTTCTCCTACCTGGACATAACAATTTCGTAAAAGATCTATGATCTCTGATTATCTACGATTGATCCAAAATTCATAAAAAAATTGTATTACTGTCGTTTCTCGATTCTCGTAAAATACAAAATAAGAAAAAACCTTTTGCTGGTTGGTTATTCTAAAAGGAAACTGAGACGAGGACGAACCATTACAAAACTACTGTCGACATAACTACTCTTTATTTATTCCACTTGACTGCAAAAAAGCTGTGTAACATAATCACAAGAAGGAGGAGGAGTGGGAGGATGCCGATCTTGTATATATTTTTTCTCTTTCTCTTCTTCAGAGCGAATCAGTTCTACAATCCATCTTGTTCACATGAGCCTCCACTCTTGTAAAACTGGAACAAAATACATTCCAGCTTGTGCTTGAGTATAAAAGAGAAATGATCAACATCCCCAAACGGTTTTAAATTTCCTGAAGAATATTGAGTTTCATTTTTTGGTCAGGGAGTAAAAAACAACAACAACAACTGTGACAGAACATTTAAAATAAAATCTATCTCTCTCTATACGATTACTTTGTGACTAAAAACACCTTGGTATAAAAAATGAAAATGTATGTTGTATGTACCTGCCATACACTACCACCGATTTCAACTCATTGAACTGTTTTTTTTTCCTCGCACACAGACAGACAGGGTCTGATTTTCAACTTCCTATTTCCATTTTCACCATACTATTTTTTTTTTTCTCTCTTTTGCAGATCGTCATCATAATATTATCTTCGTTCTATAAAGACGTGTATATATAAAAATACATGTTTGCAAGGAATATATATACGCATGGTAAAGATATGAAAAAGTATTATCACTATGCAACCACCTCGCATGCATTCTCCCTGTCTGCAACCACCACCACTAAAAATGTTACATTCATTCAGTGTGTTTGCGAGTGCGATGCATGCCCTCACACAGTATTGTTCACTGTCTCTTGTGTTTTTTTTCTCCTTCTTGAAACTTTACCACTACTACTCCACTCTCATTTGCATAGAAATTATCAGCTCTACCATCTATCCACGCCAAGTATAGTGTGTGTGCGGAGGAGGAATCAGGACAGGAGCAACATGCACACAATCAAAATCGCAATGAATCGTTTTTGTAGTTGGACGATGCTAGAGAGCCAGAAAAGAGAAAAAACAAGGAACATACGCATTTAAACTTGATACAGAATGTACCTTGCTCAGAAGTTTGTAATTTAAAAAAAAAGGGAAGACAGTGTGTGCATACAAGAGTTGTATGCGTAAGGAAGAAAAGACACAGTCTTGAAGATGATAATGAATGTTATGGATCATCAATAGTTGATAGTACGTCTCACGTCTTGCATCTTCCGATGTGCTAAGGTTAGAAAACAAGAAAACTGTTTGCATGCATGTATGAAAAAATATGAAACATTTTTTTGTTGTTGGATTTTAAACAAGCTGTCGAGATAGCTGTAAAGGAACAAGACCAATTGACAAATAATGTTTGAGGGAAGTAGGGCATTATTTGTTAGAGATGAACAAAACATTGGTTTGAATAACTTGATGGGATTATACGTGATGAGATTTATGTCAACTATAAACTGCACAAAAAAAAATTTTGTAATGATGAAATTAAGGATGTGACATTGAAGACTGTTGAAGGTTATCGATGGACTTGAGTAAAAATGGTTTGCTTAAGGATTTAAGTTGTAAGAGACTACGAAAATATTGACTGCGTAGCCATGAAAAATAGTATATATGAAATATAATACAATATATACAATATAAGATACAGTGTCGTGAGATGAAGCATGTTTATCTAAGTTCAAAATTTAGCACACGCTATTTTTATGACAATTGTGGAACCAATCGTACAGGGAATTTCATGCAAATGAAAATGCGAGGAATATCAGAATGTACAAAGTACAAGTAAGGAACCAACGGTCATGAAGAAGCGTAGTCTTTGTAACACGATATGCCTTAGACATTTCAAAATTTTAAAAGTAATCTGATAATCATATAAAGGAACAAACATATTTTCTTGTTTATATTCTATTTATGGGGTCGAAAATAACCTGTAAACTATATTAGTCAATAAAAAAGGATAAGCTCTAGGCAAATAATTAAAATGTGAATTCTTTGCCAGAACTGAAAGGGACGGAGCCTGAAAACGTATTGCCAGAATGTAGGCTTTCCTTAGATATTTTGAAGGATTCAAGCTGGAACAGAGTTAGAGGAATCACGAAAACGGGGAAAACGAAGAGAACTGTTGAGCGCTGTCGAAAAAAATGAAATTGTATTGACAATCCCACAAAATTTCGTAAAAATGCTCTATGTCATTTTACTAAACAAATACCTTAAAACTTGAAAGCAAATATTTTCGATGCATTAGTGACATTAGTGAGCAGAAAATATTGTTGCTTCAAATTCTTCTGGCCTGCATTTTGCAACATACAAACACAAACAAAAGAAAACAGGCTGAGAAACAATGCCTGAACCATTATGGAGAAATAAAAGCCACCCAAGTTGCGAATTTAATGTACTAGATGTCCCGTGCTGTCTCTTGAATTCGGGTCTGTTGAGTGCTCAAAGTGAAAGCTGGTGGTGCAGTGAAATACTTACCATTTTTTATCCACTGTAGATATGCAATAACAAACTCCCTTCTTCTCCTTCTCCTGTACTATGTTTTTGAAAATATTAAATAATGTGTTTTGATGATACGGTTGGTTTTCAAGTTCGATTCGGTGGTTCGTTCCATTCACTCTGGTGGCAAAAATGATTCATGCATTAATTCAAAAGCTAAACAACCCGGTCTCAAACTACTTTCACCCTTCTCAAATAAAAATGCATTGAATAGAGTTTTGTAAATTTTATTTCAAAGATTATACAATTATACCTACATTAGTTCATAAATGTAGACAACTATTCGCAGGTCAGCTTTACAAACTTCATTCACGCGCCCCCAATACCTAGGTAAAGTAATAACCGTGCAAAACACATCATTGTAAATAGCATGCAGATACTCTTCCTTCGAAACATCTCGTCAATACTCACGTACGGTTTTGTGAATATAAATCGATAAGTAGAATTTTTATCTATATACAGATTAAATAACTTATGCTTTAGTTGAGAAATGTTTGATCAAAACAATAATTATTCAATGCATCTTATTTTGTATTCATTACAAAGCGCTGCTTATACATCGAAAGCTCCAAGTAAAATGTGTACTTGGTTGGTACCTTATCGAATTCACCATAACAACTATATACTTTGTTCAGCATTACTTGGCGCAGTAACCAAATGAGAATTCAATAAAAATTCTTTCATACTGAAATTAAATATCTTTCGTAGTATTCTTCCATTTTCAGTAAACAAATACAATCACTATCAAGTGAAAAGTCGGACAACGAACCCATTCAATATAAAACATTATAATTTTAAAAAACCCGCAACGCAACTGGGAGCATTAGAAAGCACCGAAGGAAGCTGACACGTTAGGATCAACAAAAGATAATATTACTATGAAATGTTACCATTATAAAACTACCATGATCACAAATGTGGACCCTCCAGGGTCAATATTTCGCCCCAGTGACGAAATTCCATCAATGTTTCTTAGGGTAAATTGTGTCATATACAATAACCTATCGATTCCAATTTTTCGTCCTAAATAAACCTTCGGATGACAACATCTCCCCACAATGAATGGATTTTGCCCATGTCCCTGAAGCAAAATTGCGCCCCATTTATACTTCAATCGATTAACATTTTTTACCCATTCAAAAAGCATTGACCTTTGACTCGTCACCCAGTTGACCTTTCCATCTAAATAGGCCCTAGCATATCCCTTGAAGTAATCGACCACTCAAGTTTGGTTACCCCAGATCAAAGGATGTCAGGCCAAGACCACACACACACGTACGGACAGACGGACACAACTGATTGCAATAAGCTCCCTTTGGTGCTTGATAACGCTGTTCAAATTTCTGTGTCATATTCATATCTAAGAAAATTTTTTGACGTAGGAAAATACGAATTAATGTAGTTGATGTAGATTCATTTCATGCGTATAATTAGCCAAGACATATATTATATGTATTTACGTAATCACTCAAAAATACGTTGATTTTGAAATTGCCTGGAGTAAATTCACCAACCAACTAGTTTTAATTGCTATCTTCTTATACGTCACAACATTTTCGCAATTAAAAGTGACGTTCTTATTTTCTATAGGATCCACTAGCTTACCCTCTGAGAAGACAAAATAAATTATGGAATTCAAACTATCCTTGGAGGTAAGGGGCTTGAGCACCCAAAGTTTTCCATTCTTCCAGGTAATATACAGTAAAAACCTGACATGAGGCAACCGAAACTATTTTCAAATAACTCATGCATGCATAATTATAAGTGCCAAGTGCCTATTTTTTTCCTAGCTCAGCTCCATTCGTTATTTGGAACTGAAGATAAAACTTCATTACGCTGCCTCATGTATGTATATTATACACCTATTTGTAGCGTTGAGAGCATACATTTAGAAAGGTCTATTGTATATATGTATCATCAAAATTATGTAATACTTGTGCACCTATAAAGCTGGCTGGGGGGAACTTGCAAATCTTTACTGATGTGTAAATACTTTTTGAGCTATTGTTCCAATTGAAACGATGAAGACGTCATTCCATGCGCCTCTCTGAATTCTATTTGATCTGAAACCATCCTCTGATTACGTGCTCTGAAGGGATGTAAATGTTTGTGTGTCATGTAAATAAATTTGTTTCGAAACGTTGTATAGCACATGGGAACACATGCACCTATTCGTATTTGTAATTGCCTGTTGTTTCTCAACTACATCATATGTACCAGAATATTTACACAATTAATTTTCCACTGTAATGACACACATTTATTAACTACTCTGTAAAACAAGATGTGTTTATTTCACAATGATTCTCACAATCAGTCCAGTGTTTTCCAAGAATGTTGTTTCAATAATGGTTATTTTTTTGCCAATGAATACTATCAAAAGGCTCAATCATTCACCATAGTTAGCTTAAATCAGAGTAGAGTAAGGTGTCGCCTGCATCATGACGGTCAGTAAACACTGACACCAGGAAATTGAAAAAACGACGTGTGATAACTGTGACAGGGAACTTGACAGGATTATCGGACCAAAATATATATACATACGCATGGCACATACACTCATTTTAGGATACTTTATCGCTAAACAGGCAAACAGGGCATAACTAGCTCAAAAAGATAATTTCTAGATTAGCTCGCCATAAAAGAAAAAAACCGAATAGTCTATAAATCAAAAAATGGAAAAGTTTCTTTTCGACTAGAGAACATATCAAATTTATATTCTCAGAAAGAATATTGAAACATTACCATGATTTGAATACTTTTCTGTACGTAATACACATAACATAATTTATGTCTGACTGAGCCACCGTCGGCATATCAAGGAGAAAAAAATGAAGTGAAAGGTTGTGCAAAACTAGCAAGTCAAGAAGTCTCAGGTTGTAACATTGTTTGAGAGAAATTTGAGATAAAAAGTATGTTTCTCCTTCTTTCCAAAATCAATTTTATCGGAGAACTTCTGTCATAGAGAATACATACATAATGCATAACCAATAGAAGTATGTTACCTATATGATCTTGCAGAAGATTAGTACAAAAAAAAAAATATTCAATTTGTGCGTAATGTACAATTTTGTATTTTCGGTCTCTACTGTGGATATGGTTAATTTAAGACAGATTCATCTAATAACATACTCATACAATGGGGATTGTGATTACATTAGTTCTTCTGAATTTTCATATTATGCCGACCAAATTGGTTTCGATTTGGATGGAACAGAGTTTACTACAAAGTATTATTAAAGTAGACCCCTTCAACCATTACACCGCTTACATTTGTACTTGACGTAACGACAGTTCCTTGTCATGCAGATTCTCGAAAGAGGCTGTTTTAATGTTTGACATATCATTTTGTTTCCTTACAATAGACTTTTTATTCAATTCTTCATTTCCCTTGCGGGGTTGTGCTGCTATTCGCATGAGCACATTCAACTAGAATGATACCTGTCAGCTTTAGACTGTTTCCAACCGTTGTAATTGCCGTGGAACCTGTAGACTTCTATATAGCAATATCGATTAAAGTTGTTTTCTTGTGTATTTGTAAAAGAGTATCAACTATTCATTTTGTGACATGCTCCACGAAACTCATTCATTCCATAGTAGCAACGAATTCTTTACATAGCATTTAGATAAGGTTGGTTTTTCTTCAAAATAATTGGCTACATGAGAAGTATTCTTATTAATGGCACATTAATGTATTAGTGTTCTTATTCTTTCCATACATTCTGTTTTATATACATTTAAAAGTCAAAATTAGGAAAATGAAGGATTTCGTGAAAGGAGGCTGAGAGAAGCAAAGTTGAAAATTAAAGAAAATAGAGTGAGCTCGAGAAGACGTTTGTTGAACAATGTTAACATTTCCGGAATGATGAAGGGTTGAGTGACAGGTTGAAGCTTCCATGTTGCTTTAGTGAAGACAGAAAAGAGCCTGAATCGTGTGCCATGGCTCCTTTCTCCATTACAGTAGTCTGACAAACAAACACATTCTTCAGCGTATACTTGGTCGTTGAAGGATTTAGTTCTAAAAAACAGAAAAATACAAATAGATTAAGGCACTAGGTACTCATTATCTCGTGTAATAGATCCTTTGAAAGGACGAGCAGGTCAGGTTACATGATGTAACAAAAATGTAATAACCTCGCAGGCTTCTCTTGTTTTCTTGTCCTTTTGACAGCCTCTTACGTAAAACGTCATGTTATCCAGGCTAACTGACCGTGTGCGGTTTGCATGGAGGTTGCTAGTGTTGCCACGAGGTGTGGATGATGAATCAGTTTCTAGAAAATATGACACTCAATTAAACACTGCTATATTATAATAGTATTATTGTCACAGTCACAACTAAGTCTAATGAAAACGAAGATTTGAAGGTTATAGAAGAGAATCTGTCCCTTGTACACAGGTTATCTTGTAATTTCAATCTGATAGGGATGTGATATACGTTAGTTTCAAGTCTTAAATCACTGGCGTCATGATTTAAAAAAACCATTTGTAAACAGTACTCTCAGGATGGTCAATAATCATCATCATAGCACCTATTCCATCATCGCACCTATGCCATCATCGCACTACTTCCGCACCAGACGCAACAAAACTGACACGGCGCCGCCGTGGCTGTGTCCGACGACACATATTATGTCATATGACACGTATCATGTTGAAAAAAAGCATGAGGCACCTTGACGATCGTCATCGCATAATAATTGGTGAGACCTAAAATGAACTAACGATTTGGTTAGAAGCATGAAGGAATCGATCGAAGACAGCGGTTGTGGCTTGATGGTGTCACTTTAAACATACATTACTGAACTTAATTTTAAAAGCCGTTCCAAATGATATGTTACATGACAAACCTAAGCTAATGCACCTAACGAAAGTTGGACCATGAGAATCACCTTCAAAGTTGACATTGTCACCTGAAAATCAATGGGGACATTACCTTCTGGCCTGAAGTATTGTTCCACCAAAATAGATTGGAATTGGTCAAACGGTAGTACGGCCTGAGTCTACAGACGGATGTAGTCATATATCTCATCGAATGTTGTTTACTCCCATTTCATCATCGTTTTACGAACGAAGTTGAACGCTCTAGGTTCAAGCTGACTTTCTTACTTTCTTTCTGACTGCAAACCGATGAGATATTTATTTATGCGTTTTGAAATTGCCTGACTTGGCACTTGATGCTAATAGTTGCAAAAGTCACCATTCCAGCTTCAACAGCCAGTCAAGGAGATGCACCAGACTCCATGATTTTTATTGCTTTTCTTCGCGGAAATATGTATAAAATACATACTTTCTTTGAATGAGAAAAGGTAAGGCATATGACATTTAAAGTAACTTGACTTGCAAACAAAGTTTGCATAAACAAAGGGGTATAATAAGCCTGAGTACTTTTTCAATATCTGGCTCTCACGACTGAAGAACAGTTGTTGACATGTTTGGTAGCGTGCTTCAGATTCAGAATGGTATGAATGGCGCAATTGTTTATTCTAATTTCTGATGCCTCTCTTAAGAGAAAAATATACAATGGTAAAGAGTTGAACAAATGAATACTGTCGCTTGGAAATTTTGGAGAGAAAAGGAACTATCTTAGCGCAATCTTTCATATGTACATACACCAAACACAAAATAATTGTGTCTAAGTTTGTTCACTGACATTAGGTGTGCATGGGAAGTCATCAAAATGAGATATCCAATGAGTTTTTCTAGCCAAGCATACGAAAAAATAAGAAAGCCATTAAAAAAGTTTAAGAGAAAGTCGCAGTCATAGTGGATACCCTTCAAGCTCCAGGGCATAGCATCAACCTTTCCGGTTGTTACTGTTTGATAAATCCGTATAGGAAAAACAGCATCGTTATATTTAATTTAAGAAACGTTCGTTTTATACATGCAAGGCAAAGGTTCAGGCCACTTATCTGTTATATCAATGTAAAATTAAAGTTGAGTGGGAGAAACTAGCACAAAAGGTGGCTCAGAGAAAACGTCCAAAATGTAAGAATCATAACTTCCTCTCTGTGCCTCATATTGCACGTGACACTTCAAGCTGAAAACGGCCTTTCATAAAGATAGCGAAATGAAAAGGTACTAGCCCTAAACGGAAACCATTTCTGGATTCCAAAAGATGCCAACACATAGCTGAATGGAAGCAACATGAATGAGTGTCCATGTATACAATATATTGCCAACCACATAAAACATGTCAGTAAGAGAATTCCTTAAAATTTACCTGTAGTCAATATTAGCACAGTTTTGGCGAAAGGCAAGCAGACGCCAACCCTGAATTTCATGAAACACGCTACAATGGTCCTTCCGTTTATGCAACATCTGCTCGAAAAGTGGAGAAAATAAGCCTTTCACTTATTGACAAAAGAAAGCAGGGTCACTTGAAAAATGAGAGGCCACTTTCATTCATATGTATATTGTGCTAAACTCATACGACCCACTACACTAGTCGCCAGAGACAGTATTTAGTATTTATGAAAATCCTGTCAGTTTTAACATCAGTCTTACCATATATGTATATTATGAAAACAGGAAACTAATATCGAGTTTATATCAAAAATACTTCTTCCGAAAATCAATGAAATGATACCACCATTCATTGAAGGACTGCAACATTTTGGCGAGAACTATGTGTGGATGTTTAACTGTTTTGAAGTTTCTGCACTTTGTATCGAAAATATACACCACTTCGCCTTAGTAATAAGTTATATGGTTCCCATTATGCAATGGATTTCTAACTTGTAGCCATTTGCCATATCATAGGCTTCACTCGATTATCAGAAATTTTCTGATTTGATCCCAACTGTATTGCAATACATTTTCATACATAAAAAATAAGAGATGCTTTGTTTTTCTCTTTGTGATTGTTAACAAATCCATATTAAAGCCTATACATTTTTTTGTTTGGTTTAGCCTTACCGAATTCGTAAAGAACTTGTTTGATACATCCGTTAGCGCACTTGATCTTATGCACGACATCGACATTGAAGTTATGGGGTCGACAAACATCGCTGACGCCATCAGTCGTGGAGGGAAGGGGTGTGGAGCCTTGCCATGCGCATTCATAGCACATAACATCAGCAGAGGTACCTTGAAGATAAAGGAATCAAAATGAATTGAATCTTAAACATTTATTCTTACCCCCATACATTACAAGCTTTGATATGTTTGAAACAATCTGAAGCATAATGCAAGGCCAGTATATATATAAACAAATTATACAGTTACTACAACGCAAAAATAACGAACAACGCAGCATTGATTCCAGTCCATATGTTAGAAAAGTTCTAGAGAAATGCTACTACTTCAAACAGAGCCACATAAAATATTCTGCATTACATTACTAGCAGACGGAAGATTTTAGATCCGGACAAACATGGGTTCAAAGTTGGAATACGCTTGTTACAATGGATAGAAAGCAGCTTAGATAATATTGCATATAATTGTGGTTCCATGACACATCAGAATAGGTCAAACGTGTTTTGGAATACTTGGGTAGACAGAAAAGTTTTCGAAAGCACGCACTCTGCCTATCACTATATCATAATTTTGAGTTGTGGCATCTAGGAAACGGACTTGTATATATAAGGTTGTATAGTTAGCATTTTGGCATCGTTTATAAAATTCTAATGGTAATACACCTCTCTTCGTCTGCTCTTGACTGTCGTTTCCTTCCTGTATGAAAGTATGAAGACCAGAAATACCTACGACATACATAAAATTTACAAGACCTTGCATAGGATTCCTATGCAATGCAGAGTGGCTGACATTTATGACTAAAAGTTCCAGAGAAAATGAGATTAAGTATTAACTACTAAGTAGGAGCTTGTAGGTCCACGTGTATTTAAAAAGATTTGAATCTCTTGAGTATTTGACAGTTGGTTGACATCCACAACTATTCTGCATTGTTAGCCCAGACTTATTCTTCTTATTAAGTTGCGAAAACTTATGAAATCGTCATTTCTGTCTATCCGTCCTGCTGTGTTCACAAAATCTCGAGACCCTGGGGACAGATTTCAATGAAATTCGGTACACATGTTTGTCATATGCAAAAGAACTCGGGGGACGAATTTCGAAGGTTTCAAGTGATCACGTTCATCAGTTAATTGTGCAATTAAATTTAACGATAATGGTTCATTAAACACGAAAAACTTTAATTCTTGATATCGATAGTGCTCGTGCAGCAGATCATTTCTGCTCAAAGTATCCATTTCGTCACGTTGACAAGATTTAGGGAGATGAATTCAAAAAGTACGATGTTACATGATACATGAGTCCTTGTGTTGCTTCATATTCAATGATTCAATTGATTCATGAATACATTGGTACGTATTCAATGATTTATGAATACATTG
>JAAXOA010003536.1:0-11348 GCA_036561885.1 Salina celebensis
TCAAGTCCGTGATATTTTCTCCACGATAGGCGTTACTCAACACAATTCCTACTAGTATCCATGCACCCGATAGCATATACAAATATGATTGTTTTGTATCATTAGAAGCAACGCTGTTGCTTTGCTCCAAACATACGTCCACAGCCAATGCAATACCATCGAAGTACCCTGTATTTGTCTGCAACCAAAATCGCATGCAGGCGGTAATCAACACAAAGACAGTCGTAAGTATCCAAGTACATGCATCGAATGCTGAGGTGTACCCAATCAGAGACAACATTCCTTGCTCTACACCCCCGCAAGTTACGAATTCAAGGCCTTCTTCAATCACGACCATTTTCGATGCATCATTGTGTCCTGACCAGGCTTCGCCTGATACTACACTTTCATCCGAATAGTTTAGAGTCATATTTGGTAGTAATATTCCGAGAAGAATATAATTTGCATTCATCCAAGGTTCAAAGTCAGTAAATCTTACTTTCACCAGGTCGTCTTGAAAGTGTGACCAGATCTCGAGTCCAAGTTGCATATCCTTCAATATGTTATAATTTACGTCAGTAAATATCCATCGCTGCGCTTGCTCTCGTAGAGCGTCATCGATGTAATCAAATTCGTTCATGATTCTTCGTGTGTTTGATGTAATTACTCCCAAACCAATGAGATCGTAACCGTCGTTTATTCCAGTAACATAAAAAGATGAATGTACCTCACCATTTGTGGAGGAAACTGTCATGACAAACTTCAAGAATTTATTTGACATTGCTATTGGGCGAGCATCAAAGTCTACATAAAACGCCCAGTCAGAGAGCGTATTCGGTTCAGGCACATGATCAGTTGTTAGAAGTATTTGGTACACGTTAAATTTTTCCAGTGTGTGATGCTTGGCATGCTCTGTATGATGTTTTGCCGCATGGTCTGCCAAATTATAGGAGCACATTTCTCCTTCCTCTCGAACACATCGTAATCTTGGAAAAAGGAGGTCCTTGAAAGTTTCAGGGATAATTTGATGAAATCTATCTGAGAATGTGTCGTATACAACTGGTAGAGCTTCGTAAAATGATTTAATTCTGTCATAATTGTAATAGAGCTGCACAGCACAAGTTTGACGTATGATTCCAGGTGGAAAGACAAATGTACTTGAAGAACCTTCCGACAACTTGTATTCAAAGTTTTTTCCTTGATTAAACCAGTACTCACCAATGCTAATTGACCCATTAATAATCATTTTACTGAAAATTATAGGATTAATGGGATGGTAGATATCTGGAGAAGACAACTTTACTTGATGCTTTGGTAAAAAGGCAAACAATTCATAAACCGTTAAATGGACCAAACAGGTAGGGAAAAGATTCAGAATGGGGTTCAGATTCAGCAATATGATTTCAATCATTTTGGTTTTTCGCAGGACTAACAAGACTGTTGTAACAGACTAGAACTATTGCTGGTGGCTTCTCAAAAGACAATGACGGCATGTTGTTGTTTTTTGAAACTACTGCGAAACTGAAAAGGAGACTTCCGCTTCCTAACTAAAACTACAGTTGTTTATGTTTTAAGAAGTTGGATGTGAAGAATTTCCTGGGTTACGGCATTCGCAAACCGGAAGAGATGCACAATCAGCAGGAAATATGCGTCCGAACATAACCCACCTTTGCAAAGGTAGTCTAGGTCTAGAGTCTTGTGTACAATGAGGTAGTGAATTTTTCAACAACAGACAAGCAAATGTACCTGACGATTGCTTGCATTTGCTGCTCAAATCTCTCTACCTGAAATTTCCATATATGAGACTTCCAGGTTGTCTCATATGAATGAGAATGTAATTTTGTTGTGAAAAAATATACCGGAAATCAGTTAATTTACTGCAGACTCCAATCCGGATACTTGATACAAGCTACTTTACTGGAACACATACTATACGAGAATTTGCGAATGCATGAATATTTTTGATTGAATTTACAATACATTTGTGTAGAAACTATGTACAAATAGCCTATTTTGCTATAATTAATTATTTAACGGTAGCAAAATTACGGTTATTTGGCAATGACCTATGCATGATAGCATAGAAGTAAGTTTGTGAGTATCCGGAGGTTATATACAAATTCCTATGAATTGATCCCTTGTATAACTTATGTGCTTCCTTTATTTTTAATGCACGGAACCCGACGCACAGAGCCCAGTGGGTACCAAATCCCTTATTCGAATATAGGTAGCATAATGCCTGCCATCAATTTTTCGCGAAAATACGTCAGAGGATTAAGTAATTTTTGTTTCTCTTTGGTCTTGGTCTACAACTCTTCAGCCTAACAACAACAAACTTTCTCCTCAGTAGACGGTAAGCTCTCCAATAAAAAGAAAACGGCAACAAATATAAGATAGTAGCACTTGATTGCCATAACATTAATAGCCACCCATACCGCAAATCCTGTACTGAATCCTAATCCAACTATACTTGAAAATCCTTCCTTACTCGTTCTGTAACAGACTCTAGAAGTTTCGTATAAGCGAAAGAAGAGCGAACCGTACAATGAGTCATGCGTTTCTTTGAGTTTAATTAAAATACACAAACAATGCATTTGACGCTCGAGTAAATATTCTACTGGGGTTGAGATGTGTAACGCATAAAACCTATCAGTTTCAGTGGCAGCAGGTACTATCATACGAAATGATTAAATACGAATAATATGAACAAAACAGCTCATTAGGCGTGATGAGCATGAAGTTCCACGGCAAAGAAATCTAACGGGATACAGTTTATCGCTCGATAGTTTTTGTGTCATATCTTTGCCACGACTGAGGCGAAAATCACCATGTCAAAAGGCACACGGTCATTTTTATATAAATTTCGGTAAAAATTGAATATTTTGGACACTTGTCCTTGATGTGTTTATAAAATAATCCACAATACGCAATTCGTATATAGTTGTATAAAAAGTTTTGTATTTAATACTGTCTATCTAGGTTGCAGCTTAATATTAAGGCCCCCTCGTGCCCGAAGAACCAAATCCTGAACCAGGTCTAGCTCACTTTCTGGTTTCTCCGAAATTATACTAAAGTTTCTTAAAACAACAGCCAAAATAATTTTTGCTTCAAGTACAGCCAATTTCATTCCGATACAGTTTCTAGATCCCGCCGAAAATGGTATGTAAGCAAATGGGCTCTTTGAAATCTTCGCGTCGATTGGATTATCAGGATCAAATCGCTCGGGAATAAATTTTGTAGGATTGGGCCAGTATTTAGGATTTCTGTGTATTAACAGCGGCAGCATTTGAATACCAGTGCCGGGAGGAAGAATAACGCTGTCATCAAGCCGAAAAGGTGTTGTTGTTTGACGTGCTATATAAGGCACGCTTGGATAAAGGCGTAGAGATTCTTTAAATATAAGGTCCAAATACTTAAGACGCTTTAAATCGGCCGAAGTGACGGGTCGCGTTTTGTCATCTCCAAAAACGGAAAATAGTTCGGAATGGGCTTTTGCTAAAACTTGAGGATTATTTCCAAGGGCGTACAGGCAAAAGCTTAGTGCTGTAGCAACAGTGTCGTGACCCTTCAAAACCAAAACAAAGTTGCATTTAAATCTACTTTTTATCATAAAACGTTTAAAAAATGACGACTATAAAGAAGCTTGACTACATATTGAGCACAAGTTACCGCGAAAATAAATGTAGTAATCTCATCTCGAAGTCCAGCATCTGTAATGCACAATGGATCCTTATTCTGCGCTTCAAGAAGTAGATCCAAGAGTGGTCGATAAAGTTTTCTTGCTTTTTGACCCTCTTCAGGTTCCTCCATGACCTGACTTTCTTTCTCCAAGAAAATCCTTCTTTCCGCGATGACTTTATCTGTTGTAGAGCACAACACCTCACAACAAGCTTTTTCTTCCCTTCCATACTTTGTTAAGGACCAAATAATGTCCAGGTATAGCCAAGGACTGAAAAGTCGTAAAAAAATAAGTTCACCGAGTCTGTCCAACGCTTGCGTATATCCTTGAGCAGAAGTTGTGCTCAAATCTTGTGCGTTCATTTTTGTTCCCATGGAAGTTTCTAGATATACAAAACAGTTGTCAAGGAAACAAAAACAAACGGATTACGGAATAGATTTATTTTCGTAACTGGAAGGTACGCAATCGCAATATATTTTTAATTGTACCACAAATTGTGTCCAATGCGCATCGATGCATGAACGGAAGAATGGTTTGGAAACCAACTTCCTTCTGGCAAAACTCCCTTTCCAAAATATCTCTCAGGACGAATGCATGTTTATTTATGGGATCATAAAACTTATCCAATACAGCAAAATGGAAACAAGGCGTTAGCAGCTTACGCCGATGAGCCCATAAGGGTCCTCCACTAGTAATTAGACCATTTCCAAGCCAGCCACTTGTAAGTGCGTATTCATGACCTTTCCCATTTAACTCTGTCGACGAGCAAACTTTCTGTAAGGAAACGGTTCTTTGTGGTTTAAAAAAGATTTGTGGGATTTATAGGCGAATCAATCGTTTTAAATTTACCTCAATGTCTTCCACATTATTCAAAACGGCAACAGGTCTCGCGCCAAGCCAAATCAGAAATCGTTCGCCGTATTGATCACCAAACTTGGTTATAACTTTAATCGGTGCTGAAGGAAAGTAAATTAGAAAATAACAATATTGTTGCAATATTTATTGAGTTTCTAGTATTAAACTTAAGAGGACTTAATTTCAAATAGTACTGAATTGATCACAATATCATAACAGTATACAGCAGGTCACAGTTAGATTATCAAACATAAACTCACCTTTACAATCGTACAAAAAAGCATATGCAGTTCCTATCACTGGATATGACAGGGGACCAGGAATTTGGTTTGATAGTTTGTAAAACTTCCACTGTTTGGATACATAATACGCCCAAATGGTTACAAAGCCGAAAAACACCACAATGAACATCTTACGACAATTGAAGCTAGCAGTCTATTTTAGTTTCACTGAAAATACCACTCTATCACTTGTTCTTACTGTTGAACATATGGTACTTATACTCAAATTAAACCTATTTTAAAACACACACATAGGACAAACAATCGATTTTAATTAATTGGTTTAGTTTTATTTTTCGATTCATTTCTTAACGTAAGCTTCACTTGTTTAAAATTCTTTGTAGTACAGTTAGTAAAGTATGACGCACATCAACGGTGATATAATCTCGTTTTGACGTGTGTTCATAAACAAGTGCATGGATATCCTATCGTAATATGTGCAAGTCTTTCAAAAACACCATAATCAAGTTTCAAGAGCTACTTTATAGCATTTTCTTTGTCTGTCTGTCGCATGCTTATTTGTCCATTCATCGCTTATATGAGCATGGTAATATGTCGCACTGTTTACATTTCCATGGTCATGCTTGATTCACGATATAGACTTTGCATGATTTGTAGTTTTCCATATAAAACACGTAGAATACGTTGGTAACTGTATAAAAGGACAACTTTCGCTAACTCAACATTTTGTTGTGTGAAACTTTATAGTTTCGCTTTGAGTTGTTTTACGTTCAATACTTCTTATTGCGAATGTAAGTATCCGAGAATTTCGAAAGAATGGGGTTTTTCTCCTGATTATTAGAAACATGAAGTAATTATTGCATATAAATCATTCAAGCTCACACGAATAGTCCAAGTTCCAATTTAGTTTACAGTTATAAAAGTACAAGTATTTTTCCTAATGAGTAAACGTGAAGAAAATCAAACAAGGTGTAATTATCGGTAATGTGGTAAATTGTGTGCTTGAATCTGAACGCTATGGTTGTTTTATTCAGACTTCCAAGCATTAATTCAAAATTCTTAAATATAGCGTGTTTATGTAGTTTCGAATATTGGTTCATTCATGAATCGACTTTGCAGTTTTCCTGACATCACGTTCACTAGTTAAAGGTTTTTTTAAAGTTGTTCAATACTACCGAAACCTGGCAGATATCGTTATTTAAATTAGTTCAGTTTACCAAAAAAAAAATCATATCAATCATATCAATCATCATCATCGTTTAGAACTCGTCTGAAGTCAATCCCATACCGGTTATGTTTGATTTTACCGCTTTGCCGATTGCATCGTGATTATTTTCAAAAGCCTACCCTACTTTACATTTTAAAGCATCATTAATAAGTTCATGTAACACTATCAAAAGTTGATGAATGGCTTTAACGGTTTATTTCACCTATGACATTTTAATACGCATGTACGCATCAAATTTTCTTCATGAGTGACTGCCACGTTTGCGTAAAAGTTTTCTGATTGCTAATCAATAAACTAATGATTGGCCGACACTAGGTTACTTCCGATATCAACATTGATGCATTTGCAAAGTTTCTAAAAAGAAAAACGCGATGGTGACTGGAGAAGATCTTTCAGAGTTTTTCAAATTCAAAATTCAGAGGAAAGACATGGCCTAAATAAATAATAAATAAATTCTCCGGGACTTTAATTATGCTTCATGATAGAAAGCTGGAGACTGCGATATTTGGACGAAAACGGCTAATCCTCTAACCAAAACTTTTTGCAACGAAGCGTTTTATCTCATTTTATTGGGGAATCGTGGTTCGAACTATCTCACCGCACCCAAGAAAATGGCATGATTCATGATTTTGAAACATTTGTTACGACCATACTGGGCAGCATTCGGAATTTTGACCAACCGCATCTTAATCAGAATTGTCGAGATTACCTGTTTGTAAATTTTTTGGCATCTGCAGTCAATCTGCAGCTTAACATCCTATCACATGACAAGATTAGCTCATGCGTTGCTGCATCTCATGTATGGGATTGTTTTGATTCAAAAAGTAACTGCTACCTTTTTGACCCTCACGTCGTTAACAATATGGGGGTGAATTATGTAGTATATACGACGACGGATATTGACTCGGAGACTACCAGCTTGATGTATATCAGTATTGCAGAAGGAAAGGATCCTACGAATAGCAATAACTGGACGCCTCCCAGTGGTCCTGTGTTTACTGGAAATGTGGCTGAAGATGTTTACCTCGTGGAAACTGCTTCGTTTACAAAGAGTCCGGATGGGAATGAAACGTGGATGGTTTATCATGCGTCCGTTCAAGATTACATGTACGATCTCAGTCCTAGGATTGAACTCCTCAGATGGAACACGGTATCGGGAAAGCCAGAGTTTCCAGTGGCGCATGGATACAACAACCCACAGCCTGTACCCAGTGGAAAGGTTTAAAATTGCGAATTTTTGTAATCAGAAAATAATACAATTACATTATGGAAAACTGATTTGAAAGAATTTGCTTTGTTTTCGTTATCTGCATTGATAGTATAGTAATGTTTCGGATTCAATTACAGATTGAAAAATCCATTGTTGTCTTTAATCCAATTTCAAATTAAGCATCACATCATGGGAAATGGCCAAAAGGCCAGGACAGAATGAGGAGATAAATGAAAGAACAAGCAGTTCAATTTTTCATTGACATGAGTGGAAAATTTCATTGGTAATTAATGACTTGACGATAATGTGTGCACTCATATTGGACAGCAGCATATCCTATCTTAACATAAAAGTTTCCCAATGACCGCCCAACATAATCTAACTTCGTTGCGACTGTCGTGAATAACATGACAGAACAGAGACTCGATACAATTCACAGATTTCAATTTCACAGGTTTAATAATTGACTTCCTATAGTAGCATTAGCAATTTAATCCGTGTTTTATGCTTCGCTGTGTACGTTTTATAATTAATCTTAAATTTTCTTTGAGATTTGTTTATTCATGACTCAAAAACTGTTCTTTTAGAAAGAGCAGTTACTCTTGTTGAAGGCTATAGTAAAATTATTCGTAACATTGTATTCTCCATTACCAAACTCTTCATATTTCCATTTTTGTCCTTTTTTTCTCGCAATTCAAGTAGATTTTCGTTTAAAATATGTATAACAATATATTTTTCTGTAGTCACAGTGTCGGAATGGAATTTATTAATTTTATAAATATGTAAAGATGTTAAAATCAAAAATGGAGAAATTTTATTTCAAAAGCTTTTTAATTGTCGAAAGGAGTATTCTAGGATCGAAGAAGTAAACAACCTTAAACCATTTTGACAATTTTATTATACTTAATAACACAATATTTTGTAGTGGTTTTTTCGTCGGTAAGGGACATGCTCATATTTCGCATTGCGTAATAATTAGCAATTGTGAAAATTAACTTTACTGAAGAAAAGTTATTGCAACCATTTATAATAACATTTTCAGTATCTAGAATAACTACTATTTTCATACGGAATATTGAAGAACTACGTCGACATATTATTGCATAAAATCCTCATTATCTGGTCTCTAACTTGATCTTGAGACCATCCTCCGCCCGAAGCACCAAGTCCTGAACTAGCTCTATCTCACTCTCTGGTTTCTCTGAGATTATATTAAAGTTTCTTAAAACAACCGCCAAAATAATTTTTGCTTCAATAAGAGCCAACTTCATTCCAATACAGTTTCTCGGTCCCGCCATGAATGGTATGTAAGCAAACGGACTCTTTGAAATCTTCGCGTCTATTGGATTGTCAGGATCAAACCGCTCAGGAATAAACTTTGTAGGATTTGGCCAGTATTTGGGATTCCTGTGTATCAATGATGGCAGCATATGAACACCCGTACCCGGAGGAAGAATAACGTTATCATCTAGTCGGAACGGTGTTAGTGCTAGGCGCCCTATGTATGACACACTTGGATATAGTCGCAACGATTCTTTGAATACAAGGTCCAGATACTTTAGGCGCTTCACATCTGGCGCCGTGACGGGTCGCGTTTTGTCATCTCCAAAAACGGAAAATAGTTCGGAATGGACTTTTACTAAAACTTGAGGATTATTTCCAAGCGCGTAAAGGCAAAAGCTCAGCGCTGTTGCAACAGTATCGTGACCCTTCAAAAATCAAACGAAATTTGCATCAAAAATTTTAATATAGGGGTAAGTTCCATATATATAACGAGATTCCTCCATAACGGAATGTATTTTTGATCCTCCCGAACCGTTTTGTTCTATTGGGTTATGTCATCAGTTTATTATTGTAACTCTGGCAACTTTCACTTTCTAGAAACCTACTGTTATAGGGGGATTTGACAAAACAAAACAGAACATACCGCGAAAATAAATGTGGTAATTTCATCACGAAGACCAGCATCTGTAATACTCAATGGATCTCTTTCTTGGGCCTCGAGCAACAAATCCAGGAGTGGTCGATAAACTTTTCTTGATGTTGAGCCATCTTCAGATTCCTCTCCGAGCTGACTTTCTTTTTGCAAGAAAGCCCTTCTTTCCGCGATGATTTTATCTGTTGTAGAGCCCAACACCTCACAGCAAGCTCTTTCTTCCCTTCCATGCTTTGTTAAGTACCAAACAAAGTCAACGTAGAACCAAGGTCGAAGCATCCGCATTAAAAGGAGTTCCCCCAGTCTGTCGAACGCATGAGCAGAAATCTTTAAGGGAAGTGGTACTTAAACCTTGTGCATGCATTTCTTTTCCCATCGACGTTTCTACATACACACAAGACAATTTGTTACACAGATGAAACTGAGTGATAGTATATCAATTCATGTAACTTGAAAACGTATAACGCGTAAAAAGGGAAATCTGTGAAAGGGGTATAAGTTGTAAAACGTATATTATAGATAATACTATAACGTTTAAAAGCCGTTGTTTCCTTTAAGATATGTTTATTCCTGCCCGCGACCTTTTACGCGTTGTATTATATTCGTGCAACCCTTTCCAAAGCTAACACTTTTTCAAGTTATTCATTTTTATGCAGAATACAACTGAATTATAGAATTCTTTAAGCATTATGATACCACAAATTGTGTCTAATGTGCATCGATGCAGAAACGGAAGAATGTCTTGGAAACCCGCTTCGTTCTCGCAAAATTCCCTTGTCAAAGTATCTCTGAGGACAAATGCATGTTTATTTATGGGTTCATAAAACTTGTCCAATACGGTAAAATGGAAACAAGGGGTGAGAAGTTTACGCCGATGAGCCCATAATGATCCTCCACTTGTAATGAGGCCCTGCCCAAGCCATCCNAATGATCCTCCACTTGTAATGAGGCCCTGCCCAAGCCATCCACTTGTAATTTTGTATTCATTACATTTCCCAATTAGCTCTGTTGATGTGCAAACTTTCTACGAGAAATTTGGAGTTATTTGGAGTAAGTTAGAAATGACTAGATATTAAGCGCCAATTGGATTCATTTGAATTTACCTCGATATCCTCCACATTATTCAGAACAACAACCGGTTTTGGGCCAAACCAAATCAGAAATCGGTCACCGAACTGGTCACCGAAGTTTGTCATCGTTTTTATCAGCGCTGAAGGAAACAAAATATGTTAATTGTAGCACCAGTAATTTAATTGACCAATTCTGTTCATTGTAGGTAGGGTTGATTTCAAATACTCCAAAAAAACTGACCTTTCAAGTCGTGTATAAAAGCATATGCGGTTCCAATTACTGGATACGACGGCGGACCAGGAATTTGTTTTGATAGTTTATAAAACTTCCATTGTTTGGATACATAATATGCCCAAATGGCTACAATTCCTAATAAAACTATCATCAACATTTTCCATAAGTTTGAAACACGCAATTCGCTTAAGTGTGACTACTAACTACAACTCTATCACTTGTTCTCACTGGTGGCTTTCTAGTACTACTTAACTCGAAATTATTTTCCGCGACATAAATTTTTTGACAGATTATAAATTAATCGGAACGTGACTGTTACTCAACAACAATATGAACAATACTAGTCATCGACAGTTTCAATCCAGTTAACACTTCACTTCCGTATAGTATACCCATGAAAGTATCACTGAACAAGCTAAAACCACAATGATGAATAACGCCGACTCGTTACGTTATTTGTTATGCAATCTTTACTCGACCGGACTAACACCATGATTCGACAGCAACGACAAAGCACACTCAGGAACCTACAGTTGTATTAAATCATTCCCATGAAACGGGAGTAAAAGTCGTTGTCACTATGCGTTATAACATATGTAGTAAAACTCGGATATAAATCAATGAAACTCACACGAATAGTCAAAATTCTAATTAAATTTACGATTCTCACCTGGTGTACGCGTAAATGTTTAAGTTGTAGTGTGGGAAATTATCTAATTATACAGGGGAGCAAATTTCGTTAGCAAGTAATTTTGCAACGTTCGGATACTACAATTAAGTTCAGGGCATTTATCCAAGTCTTACTCTTTGCTCAAGCGTATTTTAACGTATAGATTTCCAACATCCTGTGGTCTAGATACAAGTGGAATATTTCTAGTGCAAGGACGACAATCGATATTAACAACATTAAAACC
>JAAXOA010003537.1:0-11346 GCA_036561885.1 Salina celebensis
TAACTTTGTTACTTTTCATGTACCAAAGGCGTAGATATACTCTTCCAAACTGCTATTTATGCATGTAAAAAACAAAATAAAAAACATGGGAATAATAACATCGCTCACATAAAATGGAAGTCACACAGGCCTGCTTGCTTAAAATGAGCTTTCTTTATACACTATCCTACATCCTAGCGGTTTTCTGTTTCGTGTACTTTTCCGCTTTACCAAAACAAGATTACTGAGGAACAACAAGACTTTTCCTGTTCATTTTATATTTTTAAAGACTTTTCTTTCCGTTCAACATTTCACCGAACAAAGTTTGAAATTGGAGTTGTGGGGAGGGGATAAAAAAATGATATAGTTTTTTTTGCGGGATGTCACTATTTTAATGGTTGCTTCTGATGTTACTATTCTATGACAAGGTTACAATTGCTGTAAAAGTTGAAGAATTATTATCACAATTTTACCCCAGTTAACAACGCTTTATGTAGACACAAGTTTGAAATTGTGACGGTAGCAAAACAAGCAGATAAAAAAACCTTTTTGCAGTGTTGTATTTGTTGGATTATTGCATGATTAGAGTAGGCATAACGCTAAAAGTATTTCTGAAAATATATAGGTCTAACTTTGAAGCAAATTATACTAGAAAAAAAGTGGAGAAAGTTCTGATTAACAACACAAGTGGAAACGTGCAACCACACAACTTTTTACTTTCCTCCTGCCTCAAACTATTTTCATGCCTTTTTTAAAAGCACATCTATTCCTCTTTCATTTAGAAACTGGCATGGTAATATTTAGATTTTTTTGAGCTGTGTCTGTGTGCGCTTCATGCCTTTTAAAAAGGTAAAATGATTATCATCAAAGAGAAAGTGTGGAATCCCGCATTTACCCGAGTATCCACATAATTGACTCTTTTTTACCGTAAAACCACAAAATTCAGTTTTCTTCCACAACGTCGACAACACCGCTACTTTATTAATAAACATTTGTTCCATTGACTGGGTCTGGTTGCCAGAAAACCCGACGCTGCTTTTCCACCTCCATTGGAGGAAGAAACTGTAACAGAATATTTATTGGGCTGCTCACGAGTCGTTTCCAGTAAACTCTTTCCTTTATAGCTTAGTTCCCTACAAAATATACAATTTTATTCATTCATCCGTCGAATGAGTTTGAACAACCGTAAACATGAACAGGTAATAAGCTCTCTTGGAAAAACAAGATCTTATTATGGTGATACCTGCGTGAAAGCAATCAAGCGATAAATCATAGCGACTGAAAACTTTAACTAACACCGCAAAAACTTTTTTCCCTGGGCTGATAGGAGTAAAAATATACACCGAAAATATTTCCTGCCAGAGACAGCAACTTGAGCAAGTAGAACGTAACGTTTCAGTGGCTCGCCTGCCTTGCTTTTTAGTCACCAGATTTTTTTGTTTTTAGCAAAGAAATTTTCCCAAAATGTTTTTTTTTGTAGAATCTCTTGAAGTTTAATTTGATCTCTTATATCTATGTAAAGAACATGTGGCTTGATAAATAGGCATTACATAATCTAATAAGTAGAACATCATCAAGTTAAGCCATCTCATTTACTCCGCAACTTTCACCAAGCCCCACACACTTTCCCTTGATGATTAGTTTTCTTTTCTAAGATTTCTCGTTTATGCGGCATTTCCCCAAACGTTCCCATCATGTTTTCTTTCATTTATGAATTACCGTAGCAGCGGTGGGTGGGCGGTCGTAGCATATGCTTTGATTTTGAAGAAAAAATACTTTCGTGTATAAGTCGAGAAAACCTTGCACACACATTTATGAACAAACCCATTGATATCACAGTATATTTAAAATATTTACATTTTGCTGATTAACATCGTTATTATCGTTTAGGGAAATGGAATATCGAGGTCTGCCGTGCAAAAATAATGATCTAGTTAAACAAATAGAAAACGCCCATGGTTCCCTAATGGCTTGCCGCCTTAGCGAATCTACCTGAAGAAACCATGCGGCTTTTTATAGCTCTGAGTTCTCCTGAATGTATACATAATATGCAATAACAGTTCGATGGGAACAATTTTCTCGTATTGTCGAAAAAACAACAACACGCACGCAAAGGAAACTGACCAAGAAAACGATGAGATAAAAGAGAAAGTAACTTGGAAAAGAGCTTAACTTGATACTAGACTGATTTCTTGCCTTCAAAAATTGTATCCTAAGCTAAAAAGCCAAACGAATCTCAGAGAGAAGAAAAAAAATCGTTTTTCTTGTAGTATCAGTACAAAAACTCGGATCTAATCTAATACTACCGCTCTGCTGCTGACTAACAAGACCGAAGAGAGGGAGGGAGTGGGAATATGGAGGAAAAAACTCCACAACGTCCCAAGTAAATAAATCGAATGTGCAATAAATCAAATGAGAAAAACATGGAAAAGAAGACAAACGGGACTTTTCCATTTCCGTGCAAAAACTGTCTATACACAAGCGCTATACTGGTTGGAATAAGTATTTTCATATTGTATTAAAACTAAGGACAAGTACATTTATTTAACGAAAACTAGTTCGTTTTTCATACTCTTTATCGACTTACCCGAACTATCTGTGCATGTTGACGTTCCACAGCCAAGTGTAGAGCAGTCTGCAAATTAATGTTTTGTAGATCCAGGTTGGCTGACCCTTCACGAACTAACAGCTCCGCAACCTGTGTGGAATCACAGCAGAAAGAGAAAATTGTAGACAGCGGCTAAAAAATGGGAAGTGTAGATGTAAGTAATATGAACAAACATCAATATCAGGTTAACTTGATGAAAAACACTAGACAGCTTGTTTCAACTCCAATAAAAAAAAATATTTTCCTAGATATTCTCTCCTTTTTCATTATATTGTTCTTATTTGCCCTCTATTTTTTTCTCATCCTATTGACTCTTCATTTTTACCGTTTACACACACGTTACTCTAGTTTTTTTTTCTTTTCTGAACGAGAAAACAAAACAACATTAGATTGGGTGGGTATCGCATTGGAATGACGGGAGGAGGTAAAGCAAAACTATATTCATTTATATGGATTTTATACACACACACATTACTGGCTGCAATACATTTTCCAAAAATCCACAAAAAAAGGCATCCATCCTCATCGTTATGATCATGAAAGCGCTCGAGAAAACACAAGTAGTTTGTAAGTAATGAAAAGAGAAAGGAAAAGCTTTTCATTCATTTATAAAAATCCACAAAAAAGGCATCCATCCTCATCGTTATGATCATGAAAGCGCTCGAGAAAACACAAGTAGTTTGTAAGTAATGAAAAGAGAAAGGAAAAGCTTTTCATTCATTTATTGATACATGTGTACACAGAGACGTACAGATAATTTGTAACAACAGAAAATCATAATATAGATGGATAGACGCTATTCGTTTGTGTCAGACGTTATAACAGGCAGTTCGTTACAGAACGCCAGGAACCTAACTAGAAGCCAGGCAAAGTGTGCAATCCACGTCAATCCTAAATTACTACAAAGTGAGAGAAGAAAAGGAGAGAATGAATGAGAAGGAAACAAAAACGATAAAACATAATATTGCACGTCACGTTGGATAGGGACATATAAAATTCACTTGTAGTAGTCAACCAGTCACTCATTCACAGTACGTTTTTTAAAAAAACAGCTAGAAGGCAACAAAAAAGAAATGTTTTACGAGGGTAACATACATATAAAAAACACCGTTCCATGGAAAAAGACCTGATACTCAAGGAAAATACTGAAAATAGAATGCGTGTGCTATTAAGTAAAGAAGCATGAACTCTCATGTTTCCGACTTTTTTTTTCCTTATCCAGTCGTGGCATTATAACCTGATCGTTTGTCACGAACCCTTCTGCTTTGAGAGTAGGAAAGAAAAAAAAAAACTGGAAGTCGAAAATCACGAGTGAAAGTGTAAGCAAAGTTGGAGCCATATAGGATCCATTAATAGGCAGGAAAGGTACATGCTTCCCTTCGTAGTTTTTGTAACACCAACATAGACAAACTCCATATTTACTTTCCTTTTTGATTCATTAATTCCATGACGCTACTTCATATCAACGAAATTATGGAAATGACAGAGGGTTTTCAATCACTTCAGCGATTACAACAACAAGCGAGCAAGGGAAAGTAGAACTGAAGAGGAAAAGAATTGAGTGAGAGAAGAGAAAGACAAAATTAAAACCAGGAGAAAGCACGCGTAAGCCATGATAATTCTAATTCTAACAAAATAGCTAACAGGCATATTTTGATATGACACTCAAGGTTTTATAACTGTGGTAGGTATGCAAAAGGGGATTGGGGTTTACATAGAGCATTTACATTCGGAATGGACTCAAGTGGCTCTTTTTTGGGATATGCATATAAAACACGGGGTAATAATAATGCAGCACACAATTCCAGCTTCCTCTTTTTTTCCTTACAATCAAACATTCCTTTCTTGTTTTTTTCCTGGGTCACGACTGACAAAATCTGTCTAGGTTTTTTTTTCTGTAGAGATATGTACTCCGTACCTGCCTCTTGTATTTGCATTCAGATAACTTGTAAATTGCAAATGTAAGCGCGGTTCTGTACACATTCTTTCTCCAGGTTGTAATGCTGAAGTCGAGTGATCAACATCATTCTCATGATCAATAGGGAGTGTACAGCCACAGAGTAGAAAAAAAATACTGAAAGAAGCTTTTGACGTGTAGGGAAATCCTCGTGTCTCTGCAATTTGAACATCCCTCAAAAAAGCAAAACCTTACAAACAAGGGAAAACCCGTTTTTTGGTTTTGTTGCTGAATTGCTAGAAGAGAAAGTAGCATCAGCAAACAGAGCAAAGAGATGGCTAAACCGCAAAGCTAAATCCCCATTTGCTTTCCAAGCACACCCACATAAAACACACAGAGTACAGGCTTGAATGCAGAAACAGTAAAATACATACATACATACATTACTTCCTACACTTCCTCGTCTTTAGCTTTCCTTTTTCTTTCATGCCCCAGAGAAACAAAAGAGAGGAGAAGTAGTAGGAGTAATAGCAATAATAACAATAATAGCANAACAAAAGAGAGGAGAAGTAGTAGGAGTAATAGCAATAATAACAATAATAGCAATCTATGTGTGTACGAAGTTTAATGGAATGTTAGACGAAGACGAGCTCCTCCAGACCTCATGGACCCTCTGGTGCAAAGGCATTGCCCAAGACCAATACCACCACGAGTACCAAAACCAACAACAATTCTAACCCGAAACATGGTGTGTTCCGAGCATTTTGGCGATCAGCAGATCACAAGAGAGACTAGTGACTAGTGAAAGAAAAAAAAAACTGCACTGCAATAGGAAAATAGATTCATTTGTGGAAGACTAGAGACAGCAACTGCTGTTGGAAACTAACCAGGATGGAGAGAAGGAGAAATGGACGACAATAATAATGATTCTCTCGTTTCGTTCTTTTGTCTCAGTAATTCATCTCATGCCTCTAACCTCCATTGACATTTAACATTTATTCAATTTTCGTTTAATTCATCGATTACAAATTATCCTCGTGATGGTTTGGCTCTGTTGGTTTCTCCCTGACGTTCCCTTTTTCTCTTTCCATCTAACATTTTCCTAAAGTAGTCGTGGTGAAGCTAGGAAAGGCGCTTTTCTACACAATCAATTTATTTGCTTCTTCACGCACATTTGCGGCCAATCCATCCCAAAACTCTAACATACGAAAATAAAATTCCTGCGGCTGACGACTCCCTTTATCCTCGTGCAAACTTTCTAGTTTTTGCTCACACAGGGGGAATATGAAAACGAATGATAATCTGCAACTTACACTGAGGACTACACACTATGATACTATTTTAGACAGAGGGAAACGTGGACGAACACGCCCGTCTACATTTTTGTATTCCCATAGAGAATACTTAGCAATTGATATATATAATCCGCAGCGTATATTTTGCTGGTAACATCAGTTGTGCTAAGTGTCGTAGATAACGTTACTAAGAGATAATACAACAGATTTAGGAACGTTGGAGACATTAGAAAACCACGTTTGTCATTGTCGAGTTAACTGTATAATCAACATCAACATGGTCATTTCTTTTCGTACAAAGAAATCAAATAGCTCGCACGTGGAACCCAAATCCGGATAAAGTATGCATCCTTTTTCTTTCCCCAATCACAACAAATTGATACCTAGACATGTTTACTAATTTGAATTTTCTTTGTGCGATTATTCTTCTTCTAACCTCAAAGTCTTATTTCAGCATGGAGGTCTTCGTTACACGGTCTGTAGGGAAAGACTTCTTCCAAATTTTGTGACTTTAAAGACAATTCAGTCACATTCGTTTTTCTTTATATCATTGAAACCAAAAGTTTTTTAGTTTTAAAAACTTTCCTCTAAGAAGAAGTGTGAATCTTTAGATTACATTTTCGTAAAACTATTGAAATGCCCTTTTTTCCATAGTTACAAGTTGGAAATACACAGAACCAAGAGACTATCATTGGATGCTGCCGTGTTTGTATTTCTTAAGTTAATATTGAGAAAGTTATATGAAAGCCTAGGAGAATTTTAAGTTGATAGTGGGAGTTCATAGTGGATCTAACTTACATTTCTATATCCATAATATGAGGATGTTTTCAGCAAGCCTTATTCCTATTATGTAAACGGTGAGGGAACTTGTGCTCAAAGTTCATAGCAAAGCACCGTTGTAATATCTCAGAGGGATACATGCCAGCAGCCACTAAAACCGACGTGAGCCATAAATTATCGCATAAATTGTACCAACAAATAAATTTGGTTACTCACTACTCACATCTTCTCTACTCTCTTCCTGCTAAAATAGTTCAACAACCATACACCCCCTTCATATGCCCACTTCACTTTTAGCTCCTTTTATACTTGCCTCTTACAAAAAAAAACTTTCTATTCTCTGTTGGAAATACTTTTCAAAAACTTCTATACTCACACACAGTTTCGGAAATTCTTATTCTCTACCTTATACCAGTCGTTCCAAGAAGAGCCTTCCTTACATATATTGACGCCTTGTGCTTTCCTAAAACACACTTAAAAAGGGCACCTATAAATTTTCCATAATGTTGGCAGAAAGGAGGGGACGACCAGAAGAGAGAGGACACTGCTGCCATTCTTCTTTTTTAATATTTTGAAACAATTCAACCTCTTGAATAGTGGATTCCTAAATAACATCTTAACTCCATCCTTATAGGCATCCACATAATCGACATATGCTAAAATATTAATAGTAGTGATGCTTCCAAATAGTTAATGGCTCTGCACACGCATACTAAACCTTCAACTTTCAAATAGTATGCCTACATTCATATTATTCTTTCGCTTATTATGCATAAAACCAATATTGAGTTCCAATTTTCCTTTTTTTATGTAAACACACTCCAATATTTTCATCAAATCGTAAATTACCAATGCCAAACAACCAGCTTCTTTTGCCTCCACAGAATACCAGTATCTTAAGATGATCTAGATATTTTTTAAAAAGAAAATCATTATTATTTCTCCGCACACTTCCTTTTAACGGGCCAAACATATGTGCAGCCATACATCTTTTGTTCATGTATTTTCCATAACAAATCATGAAATCATGTCTCAAAGATACAAAAATCTTTAGCTTGGATGCTCACATATACCATAATATATATTTTTTACTGCCAGTGCACGACACAGACATACACATCATGTTATTTTTATGGATTAGCATTCACTTAGCTCTTCACTTTCCACGAAGAGAAAAAAGTCTGTGATTCTGCTCTGTAAGTACATTTGAATGTTGACTTTGCGCTAAAAATTGCCATTCGTGCAAAGGGAATTGAAACGAGTGAATGCCACAAATGCCACCCTTTTGCCATCACCAGTGCGCTATGTGCTTTCAAACTGCTGAGTAGAGAAAATACGGGGGAAAAGTGCCCCGTAGGAATAACTTTTGAACCATTAACAGTTCTCTGCCACTCTCTCCGTCTCAGAGAATCGCATACAAACATTACAAACTCTTCATTTTATTTTAACTTTCATTTCAGATGACACACCTTATACGAGAGAAAAAAAAACTCTCGACTCTTTTTTTCCTACCTTTTTTTGGCAAGCAGTGTAAATACGAAAGAATGAATCTTGATGTCTCAGCAGCAATGAGAAAAAAATTCAAGCGTTTCCTTTTGTCTACGTAGAGAGTATGTAACACACGCCCGGTGTTTTTGCCATTTCATCTGACGCCATTTTTATTCTTCCTTCAATAGCAAAATGAATGGCAAACTTTATGCCTTCTGATGTCAATCGCAAGAATCTCTACCATACTCTCATAATATACATTATCTATGTCTGGTTGGATCGCATTTACGCGGTAATGTAAAAGAAAAAAAAGAGAGAATGATATTTTTTTCGCTTTGAAGCTTCATTGGAAGCGATTGGAAACCGAGATCAACAACATTCATACTGGAACTTTTTATCACAAATACTTCTATACTTTTTTTTATAAAAAGAGGAGAAAGTTTTTAAAAGAATGTGGATGAGAGGGAAGCGCTCGTGCAAGGGGTACCATACACATGAATTTGTACAAAAAGGAAGTATGTTTGTATTGCATGCTCATTTTATTATTATTTTTTGCTCTTATATGTAATAATAGTTATCTATCTATCTACTACCTGCTTAAAAGTGTTAAACCAGTGGTTTTTCTAGAGGCACTTCAAAGGCAGAAAAGCAGAAGGAATAAGCAGCGGAAAAAAAAGCCGCTTAAAACAAAAAGTACTTTCCCCGATGTCAAAGTAAAAGCGGGGTAAGTAACAGCACTTGAAACATACATAAACATGCGCGTTTTTATATCACTTGATAAACGATAAAAGAGCGAGAGCCTGGCAGGTGAATGAAGGATTCCCTATTGTATAAATCTTTGGATGGATGTTATAAGCCCACAACTTTCCGACACATTAAAAAAAAAGGATTTTCGAACGAATCTCAGATCAGAATAAAGAAATAGGGAGAAAAAGATTATGCACATCAATCCGATTATTTTCTTTGTCTCGGTGCTTTTTTGAAGTTTATATCTATAACACACTGCCAGTAGAATAGCTACACTTGCACATATTTCAAAATGCTATATGTGCTATGAATGAAAGTAGTAGACAGTTTGAAGGGAAGTTTTATGATGCTATAGTTTTAAAACGATACAATAGGATAAACGGAGCAATTAGTTAGATCATTCAAAATATTATAGAGACCATAAGGACGTAAATTTTGCCTTTCTTGAAAATTAACTTGGAATAACTTACGGCCAAGAACATTACGGTTTTCTTTGTTTCACTTACCTCAACGTGATTGTTCAAAGCTGCGAGATGAAGTGCGGTGTAGCCATCGTCTTTCTTTTCATCCACCATCCAAGCTCTAGGCAACTTTTGGAGGAGTATCCGCATTGCACTGAAATTTAAAAATAAATCATTCATTTCCTTTGCTAAAAATGTCTTACATCATCATCAAGAGAGCACGGTTATGTAGTCACATCATAACTTTATCATCATCCACCATACAAAGTATGCATATGCAAATATGAATATGAAAGTTTTTATGATTATGTATGAGCAAGTAGTCCATATTGCTATAAGTATTCACTTCTTTGAGAATTAAAGCCGTTTTGATTAGGCTTCTTCATAGCTGGTTGTCTTGCTGAAAGCTTCTGAAAAGATAAAAAAAAGAGCATTATAAATTCGTTTCCTTTTTTCATTCATCTATGATACAGATACCACTTTTGTTCTTTCTGTGTATCATAATTTTCCTCTTTTCTCTGCCACAATTCATAACCACCACACACAACTAAAAAGGTAACAATATAGATTGTCTTCGTTTTCCTGTTTCTTCTCAGACCCAAACAAAAAGCGTTCATAAATAAAAGAGACCCGAGAAAATAACAGTGATCAAAGTTGTTTTCCACTTGCGACTGAATGTCTTTAAAGTTTCCTTAAACTTCCTATGCACACATGCATCCAAAATTGTTTTCCACTTAAGAACATTTCTATTCTAGCACCCTTCGGTGCTTAATAAAAGAGACCCGAGAAAATAACAGTGATCAAAGTTGTTTTCCACTTGCGACTGAATGTCTTTAAAGTTTCCTTAAACTTCCTATGCACACATGCATCCAAAATTGTTTTCCACTTTAGAACACTTCTATTCTTATACCCAGGCTCGTCATTTATACGCAACACAATACATACTCCAACTCTGACTTGTCTGTAAACGTGGTTTTGATACTATTTTTGTGAAATACATTTTACAAGACATAATATCTTTTCGTAAGCTTGTTCAACTAAAAACGAATCTAATACTCCACGTAAAAATTCACATGTGGTACAATTCTCTCTCTAGCAAACTTCACTTCCTTTTTCTGTTTCTTTCCTCCCTGTGCCACAACAACTTTCATAATTTATTATTGCCAGTCAACCCAGGCTTTTAAACGGCCCTTTATTGCCGCTCTTCTCATCTTTAATATGGCAAATTCTTTCTGATTTATTTAGTAGCAGTGCTATCAACAACATCGTGTGCGTCTCTGACACACACGCCCAAAATGTAAGTTTTTCTATTAATGCGCTTTCTCGTTTCCAGAAAAACCGATATATTTATGAAGCCCAGATGAAATACCATGGGGAAAACTAAGTCTGTGCCTAGATCGTCGTCAGCGAGACCAACTTGAAGAAATCACTGCTACCGTTGTTGTAATCATCATCGTTTGCAATGAAAATTATAACGACTTTAGATGAGCATCTGAAAAGATACATTCTCGCATGTCATCACGGATATTTCCTACACCAAGGATACCAAACTTTCAACAGTCAATGACTTTTCACAGAATAAGTAAATCTCTGAATTTTCTTCTGAATCTCAGGTTCGAAAATATTAGCAAGAAAATGTATAATGTGCAGCAATAGCAATGCATCCTCCGTAAAAAAAAAGTCGTTACATCCCCTTAATCTTTAGTATCTTATTTTCGTGATTATGATACCCATCATTGAAGATGCTCGACGAGATATTAAGGTCGTTAACTTTCTTTGCCTGTTGTTATTAAACAGAATGGAATGTTACTTTTTTTGTAGAAGCCCAAGCAAAAAAGTAATGATAAAAATTATGGATGATTATTACAAAAGTAGTAAAATAGTGAACGCATATGTTATTAGATGCTATCTACAAAACGCTGGAAGCATTTTTTATGGTGCTGTTACAACAACACCATAATATCCAGTCACACTCCAGTTTTATTTCACCGGCCAGCTATATGTGAAACGATTTTAAGTAGTTTTATTGTTCCAAAAAAATCCACACTGCTTTCTCTCCATAACCATTGGAAAAAGTTGTTTGGAGCGAGG
>JAAXOA010003538.1:0-11346 GCA_036561885.1 Salina celebensis
TGACTCCAGCTAGAATCACGTTTTTAGCAATTTCCACGCCCAAACCTCCGAGGCCAGCAATCAGAATGTCAGAAGACGCCATGCGGGTCATAGCATCCTTCCCGAGCACGTACAACTGTCGCGAGTAAAGTCCTTCGTCGATGCGGGCAGCTCCATTCTCCTGGGAGTGGTTCGTAGACATGTTGTCTGAGTTTCCGTTAGACGTCGACGTATTCAAAGTCAGCGTTGCGTTTTGAGTAGAACACGTTTCTCCTGCCAGTGCCGTCGCTGCTTCTGCCGGGTTTTGTAAAAGCCTGTGAAGTGAATTCAAAAACAAACTCAAATTAACTTAAAGTAACCACACTATGGAAACGATTAGTATTTTTCCGTACACCGAAAAATTAAAAATAATAAAATCCCCTCAGCTGTTTACAGCAAAAAGGGAATCCCCAGACAGAACTTGTTATGATTGTAGTTACCTTTTGTTTGGCGGTGAGCTTCCAGAAGAGCAACTTCGTCGACCGTTTCTTCCACCCCCATCATTCCCGTTGCCTCCTCCGCTACTTCGTTGATTAGGCCCTGTAAAGTAAACTGACAATTAAGACTTGAAGAACACCAATTACCAATGCATTTAAAATAAAGACAAAAACTTACGACCGTCGGAGGAACGTCCAGAATCCATTTCAATCACTTTACTCTGAGGAGTTGTTGGTACCACAAACAAATCTTAATCACCGGCGCAATAAGTTAATTCTTCGAAGTTCAAAATTCTAAACAGCTACTTTCCACCCAATCACTCAATCTGAAATGGAATAAAAACTTTCTGAGATACTCAACTATCTTTACACGGAGAAAATAAAAACGTCTTTGTAGAGTCAATTTCAATTTACAGCTCAACTACTAAAAACCTTCCTTCTAATCAACAACATCATCAAACAACATTCTAGTTACCTTGGTTTTAGAATCTATTGCTCCGAATTTTAGATAAACGTCCTTTTTCAAATGCACTTTTCTCTTTCTACCCCGTTCTTTTACCACTGGTGGAAGCAACGAACTCTAATTAGAGTTCGTTGAGTACAACAAATGAAAGAATGCTTGAGCCCGACGAGTCCCAGTCCCACCGTTGTAAGAAGTTTGCAAGGAACTTTGTGTCAAGGTCTTCGCATTTAAATCAATCACCTAATTTTCATATTTGGAAACCAAAAACGCACAGTTAAAACTGAAATTTAATGTTCAATAACATTAGCCCGTCGATTAGTTTGATCTTGTGCGAAATTCCACACAGGCCAGCTTAATTGGTAGGAAATCCTAACCTTTTATGCACATACCGAGGACTGCTTAACTTGCTTGCAGCGGGGAAACCTAGAGAAAGCTACGCAAGTAAATTAATTAATGGATTCTAATAACAAAGTTAACCAGAATGCTGGCGGATGTCTGCAAGTTTGAAGTTGCATGTCGAAATTCTATTACTACTTGTATAAACCTTTTATTTAACTTTATTTGTATAATTTTTGTCAATCACAAAGTCATTCTCAATTTGTTTTAGTTTTAGTAATCGTAATAATTAACACTCGTATGTGTACTCGTAATATGCAATCAATTACCGCTTACTCAATGTTAATTGTTGAAATGGCATCCTAGAAAGCTAGTGCTACGTAATTAGAAAACGAGTTGCATGAAAACATTAACACTAAACACTACAACGCTACTACAAGCACATAACAAACTACCTACATTCTGGCGAATAATTAACATCTCATTTTACCCCAGTCCTTCTTCCAACTATCAAAGGAATACAGGTGAAATTAATCTATCAAACCACATTTACAAACCCACTATTCTTCTATTTTTAGTTACTAATAAATTTAATCCACTGACTTACACAAAAATACATGTATGGAGAACTGGAGAACTATATTGTCGATACAATTTTAAATTATTTTTCTAAATATAATATTGTACACAATAATTTTCCTTACTAACTAATAACTAATAAGATCTGTTTTTTTTATTCCGAGATGAAGATCCCAATTTTACCGCACCCAAACAACTATGATCTATTTATAGTTTAAAAATTAGTCGAATTAAACCGAGGTACCACTAAAATCAGATCATCGATCATACAGTTTTGATGGCTGTCCTTGCAAACCTTTTCCATCAGCTTTCTCCAAAATACTCATATCGACATTATACATGATTTGAAGTAAATGTAAACTTAAGTCTTGAAACTGAGGCTAGGTTAAACGATCATTTTGTTTCAAACAAAATAGAAAAGGCTTTATTGAAAGAAAAGTTATAAAAAACTCAGGTTGAATTCAGGTTACATCAATTCTAAGACAAGTACATTTTGCCTATAGCGCACAGGAGAAATAAACAAACAAGGTTGAGGGAGAAAATGGATGTTTACTTTCCCCTTGGACTTGTCCACAGACTTGGTGCAGTGAAAGTGGTAGAGCATACGTCTTCTTGGCAATACGTCGTTTCTTTTAAGACCAATTTCCCCACGTTGCTCATCCATTAGCATTGTCAACCTGCTGTTTTGTCCTTTTGCGTTGGGCATCCAGCCTAGTCTTGCCAGTGCACCGATGTGCCGCTTTCCAAATGTGTTGGTTGAGACTATTCCACGAAACTGACGGGGAAACCAACCGCCCCTAGCATGAGGACCTGTAGACAACGTACAAGGAAAAATATACAAGTTACTATTAAGCCGTAAGACATATGATGACACTATCATGAATCACAAAATTAACGGATGCATATCGTTGAAACGTGATATGCCATAATACCGTAGGCGTCAAAAAGAAAAAAAATGCAAGTATGTGACCGGAAATACGGGTGTAGATTTGTTATAGGCAACATGTTTTGAAGTTGTCACATTAATTTTATAGGACAATGAACGATGTTCTCATTTTGCCCCATAAGATTTTTTCTACTTTCACCTCGTGATGCACATGAGTATGCTTTCTCTCAGTATTGTTTTTTAAAACCACCCGTGTATGAAAGCTGAAATTGTTTGTTCTAAATAAACAAAGCAAACACTATTTATAATGCATTATTTAAAACATTACCTAAAAATCGTTTAGTTTTAAATGTTGTATCATCGTCCAATCCATCATTTCCCAAGCTTTCCTCTAGAGAATCGCCAGAGTTCGGCGGAGAGAGTACTTTCCCCGAAGACAACAAGGTTTCATATTTTTCCAAGAGTGACATTGGCTGTGGCTCATAAGAAGTGCTTCCTTGTCCGTATATGTTTGTAAAGCTCATAGGATCTGGATCATATGTGTCAGGCTGTGGGTTTACTTGATAACTCTTGTGATTCCTTGAGGGATCTTGTTAGTGGTTTTGGTTTTGCACCGGTGAGCGCCATGAGGGATCCTAAATGCCTCTTGAACGTATCCATTCTCATTGGCAACGCCATTTCTAATTTTCTCCCTGCTGGAGTTCTTCCCATTCCTTGTGGAGCTGCTGCTGCAATTGATCCTAGATGCTTTTTCGACGGGGGTATGAAATATTTGCTTCCGGTTAATTGTCTTGACCCAGAGAGAGCGGCTATTGCACCCAAATGACGCTTGTACATTAGGAGATCATTTGCATCAGCCTTTGGCAACTCGCTACTTTCCCCAGACGACTGAATCACGTTTCCAATTTCATCAACAACTTCTCCAGGGGAAGAAAGGGAATCTGCTGCTTGAACTGGATCAGCAACAACGAGCAGGCAACTCTGCAGATGATAAAGATTGGTTTGAGGCTTTTTAGATAATGACAATGCTTACTAATTGATACTTTTATGACAGTAAATGCTAGAGGGAAACAAAATCCAATGCCTCACTGGAATCCAATGTTGTCTCTCTACTGGTTTTTACTTGAATAAGTCAATATAAGTTCAAACTCAAATACAGAACATCATTCAATATGCCTGATACTTATCATTAAAGGAACAGAAGCATTAGTTTAATTAGTGACAACACTGCACTTTTTGGAAATTGAACATTTATAAAGACTGAGTATGTGTTTTGTGTGTTTAACTAAATTGGCCATTTCCGTTCGCCTCGCATGCAGTACAGTTCAAAAATCCAAACTTGTCTAAATGTAAATTGGAAAGTCTGTTTTGTTAAGTGACATTACAACCTTCGATGACATTCTAAGTACTAAGTACTACTTGCTTAAAGTAAATGGATGTAATTATTATTTAAGTAATACCATACAAGTATGTATGTATTACATAGTAATGAAAGCTTGAGAACATTTTAAAATCCGGGCTTAGCTCAAATGGATTGATTTTATCTTTAAAAATGACGGATGACGACTTGCGATCTAATGCATGATAGAATAGCCTTGGGTTTTATAAACCGCTTTGCAGGAAAAATATGAAATTACCGGTTGATTGGTATTTGAAACTTTATCTGCAGAATACTTCGTCGTGTTTCATTCAATGACGCATAAGAATTTGCATACGTAAATCCCTCAGTGTGATCTCATCATCATTAGAAAATGCTAATGCGTATGCATTAAAGGAAGAGGCGGATGATCTTTCTTCCAAAGTTTCAACTGATACTAAGTGGGGGATCGTGTTATTCCCGAGTATGTCACGATCCCTTCGTTTTGAAGTGTGATAGTTGCAAATAGTATTTATAGCATTTTCCTAAGCCTACAATGATAGTCTTTCTTAAATCTCATTTCGTTTTTTAATACGTCATTATTCGCATTAAAATCGAAAGAATAAAAGTTTTAACGAATTATTTCACATTCAACATTTGAGAGGTGGCTTCTTATCCTTATTTTGCAGATGTAATCTCCTTTCATCTCTGGAGAAAAGCTTTCATAGAGAAACATAGAAGCTTTGTGCTAAATGCATTCTATTTTTCATCATGATCACATTCACGAACTTATCATTTCATTATGTTCAAGCTTTTTTCGTATATTTTTTCCAAGTTTGTGTAGGTTGGCGATGAAAAATCGTTAGAGAAAGAGAGAACTAAGCTAAGAGCCGTATAATTAAAACTCTCACCAGGGCTGTCCTTTTAATTTTCATTATTCCTCTAAAATGTGGTTTGCAAAGGCGGAAAGTGGCTTAAAGAGTTGAGCTTTTGGCAAATTCTTTTGGGAGGAAACTTTCACGCATAGTAAGCAACCTGAAAGCCTTTTTCTAAAAGTAGCGGAAACTAAAAGTCTTTTATCTTTTATCATCTCTGCCTATACCATAATTTCCTCAAGAAAACAGCCATCCAGTTTCTATAATTCAGAAATAGACCATTAAAAATTATGAAATGAAGCGCATACAGATTGCAAACGCTTACACTCGTCAACAGTAAATGGACAATAATATGGAAATAACTTTTCTGAGCTTGTCAAACTCTTCCCAACAGTCAGTTTTGATACAGAATGTTATAACAAACTTATGTATTTTATACGCAAATATTATGTGCGTCATGAAGCAATGATTTTTGCTTATAATTTGGGAAAAAGATACAGACAGCGATGAGGAATGCAATGAGTAGTAACCTTCAGTTTGCAAGATCTTGAGAAGGTGGACTGGCTGGAACTGCAGCTAAAACAGTTTTGTTATTAAGCTGAACCTGAGATGGACGACATGGATAGATTTGTTAGTTGGTTGTAATAAGATACATCCACTAGCCGTGTAATTTCATTAAACAAATCACATGATCCTTTTCTTCCTGTATGTTGTATGTACAAACGAGTTATATGGGAATAGTTACTAAATTGTAAATGTAATGGGGTTTATGTGACAGTGGTGTGTGTTGCAAACTCAACTGCATCATGTCTCATGGTTGTCATTAATACCTGACTAGTTCTCAAATTACGTAAAAGACAACATAAGAACGGATGTAGCATATAGCAGGTTACCATTTTAGTGGAGGAAATATGTTAAAACGAGGTTCCTACTAGTCTTAAACCCAACGACATGTGTATTGAGCAGTTGTTTTGTGCTAGCTATAAAAGGCGTCATGATTTCGTTTGCAAACTGGTGACGATTATGAGAGAAACAACCCAAAATTAAGTATTAAAAGGAATAAATTTCCATTTTCAAAGGTAAGTTCAATTCTAGCTGTTATGTTAGAAAAAATGTCCGATCCGATGCTATTCCAATCTAATAATCAATTTTTAATTAAGAATAATAAAACATTAAGGTAACTTCCAGCAACTTTCTTTATACACATTGTGGTATAGGCCGAGGGCAACTATTTTTATAGCTTTACGTTTTATACTTGAACTAGGTATGTATGTGCAAAAGCACCGCTACTAATGCAAAACTGTCAATATTTGTCACCTCACTTTTCTAAAATCCCAAATGTGCTATTTGAACTGTCTAAGTCAATATTATCTGATCCTAATTGATTTGAAGAAACATGACCCACTTAAACTTTAATACTTACTTTACAGAGAAGCGCTATCATCACAAAACTGAGCGGAATTTGAGGTGCGTTGCGAGGACAGTGTAACCGTTTAAGTGCACAAGCCTCCATTCTCATCATGATTCCCATTTGACACTTTTGTTTGTACTACGAAACGCTAATGCAATTTAAATCTTGGCTATGTGTTAGCACCTGTTCATTCAAAAACTTGTACATACGCCAAGCGTTAAAGACTTTCACTTGTAAAAAAGACACCGTCTCAATCAAAACTTGATCACAACAACAATTTTAAATGTTCGTCAAACACATTTTAAGAAGAAACGTAAACAAACCAAAACCGAGTAAACTTTCAACTCGGTAAAATAGAAGAAATTGATTTTTTTTGTAGATGATTTTTAGGTTTTGAAGATTAAAACTTGATAGAATTTTTTGGATTATGAAATCTCGTATTCCCTCAAATTTCTTATACAATACAACGTGTGGTGCTCAGGGCGATGAATGGTTTTATGTGGCTCGCCGTGTCGCTTTCACTCTTAGCCAGAGAGACTTGGTCTGACAAGTTGAGCATTCATTCCACAAGTGTGCTACCCTTCTACTAGCTCCTTTGCTTTTAACAGCTCAGCCATCCTCTGGTTTCTAGCTTTCTCCCCTTTCACCAGAGATATGTGGGCGAATGAATTTTCTCCGACACATTTTCTCCTAGTTTTTTTTAACTTTTAACAGCTCAGCCATCCTCTGGTTTCTAGCTTTCTCCCCTTTCACCAGAGATATGTGGGCGAATGAATTTTCTCCGACACATTTTCTCCTAGTTTTTTGATACAACCGCAATGTGTAAACAAGCAACTATCATACATTATTATTTACTGCATGAGCGCATCTAATATCTATTTGTTACTGGAGTGTACTATATATTTGTTAGTATATCTCATATAAAAAACGTTTATATGGCGGAGGTGGCGGTGATGCATTTGCTTCTGTTTGGTAGTTGACGTGATAACAATGTGTTACTGTGTGTGTAACCGCGTGAATTACGTAATATGCAAAAAAACAGAAAAACTATATTGGCCTGGACCTCGGCCAGACACATCAAAAACAACGTTTTGTGGGTCTTTTTTAATCAGAAAGCGGTAGCCACAGCGGTGTGTCTTGTGCAGTGATCTGGCATATGGCTGAGTCACGATTACTCATTTCTACTGTTGACTGTGTAAGCCACACAAGTACCAAAAATAAAAATCGGTTACTTTGCAGAAAAGAAATTACGAGGAGCAATAAACTAATATAAAAGAGTAATTTGTATAATATGGTATTGCGATTTGCGTATTTTATGTAATCAATGAAGCAAGATTTCCAAGTGGAAAGCTGAAAGGTATCCCGTGTAAAGAGCACTCGACTGGATACGATAAAACAAAATATATGCCTATGCTTTCACAATAGAAAACACTTTCCTTGCAAGTGTATTTTAGCTTTAGCTTAGCTATACGCTTGTAGAAATGTTGGGGCATTAAGAAAATCATTGCATCTTCAACATAAGTTGCACTTCTTAAATGGCAGACACCCACACGAGAAACTTGAGAAACGACGAGCTTCTTTGAAAAAAAAACATCTCTCAAAAGAAAGTATTATCTCGTTTTACGCTTTAGTCGAAAAAAGGTTTAATTTAGGGAAGATTTGCTTGACTATTGACTTGACAGCTTTGAAAAGTAGCTGAAGAAAACACGGAAGAGCTGGTGGCGTATCCTAAGCCTAAATCCTCTTGTTATTTGTATGTTTGTTACACATTGTGGAAGTTTTTACAAACAATAATGCTTCGTTTTATGTATTCTTTAATGCGAATATTTCCTGGTTCTGTAAATCTCATTAGAAAAAGAATTGGTAAATAAGTGGGAAATGAAAATGGGCCCAAAGCATGTTTAACTTTTAGTAAGTTTTAATAAGATGAAAAGTTTGTCATTTCATGTTTTTTTGTTTGTACATTTCGTATGTCAACCTATTCATGGGTGTTCAATAATATGTTTTTGATTGTACATAGTATGAACGTGCATTTTAGCCAGATGACCTTTGAAACATCACGGATACAAATTTTCTGAGTGAGATGATATTCCTAATGAAATAATGAGAATGTCATCAAGAGCATTTATAATCACAGTTTTTANATAGTATGAACGTGCATTTTAGCCAGATGACCTTTGAAACATCACGGATACAAATTTTCTGAGTGAGATGATATTCCTAATGAAATAATGAGAATGTCATCAAGAGCATTTATAATCACAGTTTTTACTGTACTTTAACATAAAGTTTCTTGAAGAAAGTTCTCGATCAAACTCAATCTATTATTCACACTAGAATTTACAAAAGTACTTAATAAATCACGGATAATTAGCGTCTCTCACAGACCTCAATTTGCAACTGATACCTATACGGAAACTTTTTACATTTCGCTAACTCGCATCAATCCAAAGAATGACTTTTCTGGCTTGAAAATTGAAAAGATATTTTGTCCAATGTTTTTGACAACAATCTTGTCATTCTCATTAAGTTTGGTAAGTCCTGCAGTAAAGCACGAGTTGACTTCTTGCTTAGATGTACACTGGAGAAGTGGCTTCTCATTAACTTCAAGCTTGAAACCTTCAACGTTTTCATCATGGTAGTGAATCTGAAGTACACCGAATATTATACAAGTTAATTAACTTTGATTGATATGTGATTATAATATAAATGGGTATAATACAATACCTGAGCATAAACGTAATAGATACCAGGTTTCAAAACAGTCAAGGTACCGTCAGTCCTGTCATATGCCAAGGCATCCTTTGTGTTCCATTCTTCAGGCTTCCAGATCTGGAAAACTCCATCACTATTTCGTAGCCTTGGATTGTCCTCGCCTGTAATTTAATCATTGTGTAAAGATCATTTCTTATTTGCACCAAATTCTTTTCATATTTTCATACTTGTAAAGTTGGAGACATCAGCAACAAAGTGGGCAGCTACAGCCATTGGCTTCTTGTCCTCGTCGTAGTTCATTACTCTTGCTGACACTTGATCCCTTCCTTGTCCGATTCTCCTTACGGGAGGTAGCGATCTTTGGCGGAGTTCAGGTGCTTGAGCGCTGCGAGTTCTTGGTCGCTCAGAGCTAAGAGGTGGGAGTCTGTCGTGGATTTCTTTAAGTCCTGAAGGCTGGAATCTACGGCCGCCTCGGGTACTGTAGAAAGTTTCGTCTTCATTGTTTCTTACTAATGGCTCCTCTGTAGTCGTTGGTCGTCTTCGCATATTGCGACGATTTCCCCTTCTTGAAGAGACCAGTCCTTCTTCAGTAGAGTAGTCCCTGAAATTAAGCTCTGGCTCGCCATCCGCAGACCTGGAAACCCAAGTGTCTGCCAATCTTTGCGACTTGGCGTTAATTTGACGTTTGCTCCTGCTCAATGGCCCGGTAACCTGTGGGGGTGTACGCAAAAAAGGATCAATTACAACCACGCAAAATACTAAACTAAGCCTTGGCATTGATATGGGCTCACATTTAAATGCATGTGTTGCCAAACAATCGTGTTTTTTGCAATAACAGTATAAAATCTTACGTCAGCGTGGTGGTTGTTGTTTTCCAGCTCATTAACTTTCAATGCAAGATCAAAAACTTTTGACTCCAACATTTCTAACTTGGACTCATACCGGTAAAATGCAAAGCACCCGCCGAAAACCAGTGCGGAAAGCAAAACTGCCTTCATGAAAGTATTCGCGGAGGACTCGTCTTTGTACATTTTACCGTTTGGAAGTAAAATTTCGTTAAGATCGGATTTCATTGTGTGAACGAAATCGTAATTACTGTTTCGGTGAAAGAAAAACTTGCCCTAATCGATAAAGACGTTGTAGTGGAAGGGAATCCACGAGAACTGGATGCTCATAAACATGAAATCTACACTTTTTATAGTCACAAGGAAAACCCGAGTGGGATTGGAAGAGATTCTCAAAACAGCATTTTGTAATCCGAAAAAGATTTTGCAGGTAATACATATTAACTTTATATGTAATGGATACATGTATGTATACAAATATCTTCAAAATAAACCAGAGATTGTCAAGGTCATATATTTTCCTGATAACCTTCCCCTGACAAAATCTTGAACTTGAAGAAGTGTTTGATTGAAGTCCGCAGGAAAATCAACATAAAAATTGCACACTTTTGCATTAATGTTTAAAATCAGGAGTTTCGAGGTGGGATAAATGTCATTACGATGTCATCTCATACTGTTGCTCCGCAAGATTGAAAATCAGCAGACCTCTTGACCCGAACGGGTCAGTGTGTGTGCGCGTGTTACATCACAAATTTGAACTTTTCACAATACGTAATTACTGTAATGGGGAAAAGGATTAATTAAAATGAATGTATGAAAATAATTTTATGGTACGTATTGTATTTTTGTATTTATAAATTGACATCAATTGCTAAATGAATCAACAAATTAAAAACATTTTTTTTTTGGGGTATACGCGTGGGCCTGCCTTAAGCTTTTAGAAATTAATCTTCCAATAATGTGACGCATAACAAGCCATTTCATAATCTGTTTACAGTTTTATGTAGAGCAAAAATAGAATATCCAGGTAAGCGCGTATGAACGCTAATGGACGTAGATTTGTCAATATTACATGGAATTTTATTGCCTTCTCGTTTCCGCTCTTATAATCCCACCGTCAACATTACCAATCTGGAGCAAGGAAAGGTTTTGACTTACAAAATTGTCAGGTTTACGACAAAATTAAATCTCTTTTCCTGCAAATTGCCTTCAACATGATTGAGGGTTCACCAAAGACTTGTAGTGCATTTCGATATTTATGTACGTTTGGTAACTTTTTCATGTAATATAGCAAATCAACAAGTGTTATATAGCCATACCGTTTTGTTTTGAAATATAAACCATAGGCCAATTAATTTTAAATACTTAAAACACAACTTGCTGCACTAAGTTTTATGATCCATTTCATACGATTATGCAATACG
>JAAXOA010003539.1:0-11344 GCA_036561885.1 Salina celebensis
GAAAAGTTTTGGTAGTTATGAAACTTCTCGAGATATTTTACTCGTATATAGGGTGGACTCACATCCCATTCTACTGGCCTTGTTTGGATCCCTATAAGGAAAGTCATAAAATGTCATTAGCGATTTTGTAATAGGAATTAAATGGATTAGGTCTATATTTTTGTGCGTAACACTCACAGTCGATTTTCTCGCACTTGAAAAAGTTACGATACGACTGCTCTGAACTTCTCTCAATAATTTCCCCAAGGAAAGGCCGCCTATCAACGAAAGGGAGACGATAACCGGGCCGACAACGACACTGATAACCTCCACGCCGGAATCCAAATCCATCTATTGGTTCGCACTGCAAAAAGAAGAAAATGTATATTGTTATTATATTGAGAAAAGTTTATGCAACTGGAAGTACTATTTAACACGTGCTAACTTTCTAAATTGCTGGAACATTCTCACAGTTAAATTTAATTCAATTACATCTTGGAAATATAGGTTTAGTGTGGTAAAACTCGCAGGAACTTGTTAATTGTATGAAACTGTATATAAATATCAAACTTAAGTCGGTTGGATATTCAGTTTGAAAGCTACATTCCATTGGAATCCTACATTTTCTTACTAGATACTCAAAATGGCAAAGTTTCTAACGGTAAATACTCACTCCTAAAATAAAATTCTTTATCAAAAAATTAAGAAACTGTTGAATCGAAGAATTCACAATTTATAATCTCTGATTTGCAGAAATTTGTAGTCAGCCTGGCCATAATCGGTGTGATATGTCCCCTGATATATTGTGAGGACCATGTGGACCACCACCATGACCATGAGGTGGAACACATCCGGCCAGTATACGGCCCTCCAATGCACCACCACCATAGTGGGGCCTTACATCACTCAGGTCACTGGTGGTACTACAACAGGCCCTACTACTACACAGCCTGGCCACATAACAACTGGTGGTTCCGATACAGTTGGGGTCGTTAGTTTGGATTTCAAACTTCACAAAATGTTTCGCTAAACTTCCAGCTAAAATTCTGAACATTTCTATATATTTTATACAATAAAAGAATTATATTAAGTTATCAATGACTGTCTTGTTACCTCTGTCGTCTCCTCTTTGCATCTCGCCGTCCCCGCGAACTTATTCGGCCCCGGATTACCCTCCCCTATAGGACACTGGTTTATATCAATCCTCTCAAAATCCATTTCCAGGACTGACACCGCCGTATAAGTTGGATACTCAATATGTCTAAACTGTGTATGTCTCGGATATATATCTGCGATAGGCACAACCGCCCCGATAATCCACTTGTCACTCCGTCCACAATCAAAATAAGGTCGGGTCCACTTAACCGGACCGGGAACTTCGTCCGCTCCGGGTGGCCCATGAAATGTATAAGTTTCATTTGTATTATTCGCGTATCTGATTTCAACTTGGTAGGTTGTCTTCGTATCATGGCGTTCCCCAACGCGATCCGGAAGCCAGGCTTTGTACCAGTCGTTAATCCTGTAAAAGTCTGTAGTATAATTGGAACTTAACGAGTCCAGCGGAATGGCGCCCAGGTCCTTCACCAGGAATGTATTAAGAGTTGATATCCTCTCTAGATGAATAGGATCGTTGAAATCGTCGGCGCGAAATGTGCGTGGCGCAAAGAGGGGAAATGTTTTATTGAAGAAACCCCGGTAACTTGGTGAGAAGGAAGAATTCGGAGCAAAGTAAATAGCACTGGCGTTAATTCTCAAATTGCTCGAAACGTCGGCGACAGTGCTCAGGAAATAGTACATCATTCCAGGGTCGTAGGTGTCATTAATGGCCGGTCGGATGAACCTTGATTGGAGGATATACGACCAGAAAAAGGCCCGTGACATGGCCACATTGTGGAGGTGGAGGAGGGCGGTGCGGTTAGGGAAGACGGGGTTGATGTTGATATCTTTAATGTCTGGTTTGTGAGTAACTGTGTCATCTTCTTCGGAGTCTTTTGAGAGAAAAAGGCGGTCTGTGGGGAGGATGGGACAATTGTCCGGCGTGGCGGTGTCGTATTTACGCCGAATTTCGTCAAAACTGTCACGGATTTGCCAGCCGAATTGGGCGTAAGCGAATGAGAAGAAGATGAGCAGTAAACAGAATATTGGCTTTGTTAAACAGAGGTCCGAATTCGGCCCTGAGGACCGTGAAACGGTCATGATTTAAGATTAAATTAAAACTTAATGCAACTAAAAATTGTATTTGATATTAATAGTGAAAAAAACTTCACATTTTGCAACTGTCAACAGAACTGGATTTGTGTGGAGGGGATATGACACACCTGTGTAGCAACAAGGTAGACTATTGTTATAAAACTGTTTTCATGGAGAGAAAAGCATGAAAAAGATAGGAAAGAAAAGCGGCAGCATTGTTGGAGAGAAGGGTTGAGGCAGCAAGTGTTTTTAGCATTGTTTGAACCATGAGATGAAAAAAAAAATATTGTGCAGAGATAGGAATTCCACAGTGTCTACCATACTGGACAACCAACTTTATAAGGTTGTTATAAATCCACCTTTTAGCAAAAATATTTCATATTTTTAATACACAAATGAATTATGTGGCAATCAAGCAGACCCAGTGTCCTGTAAATTTTCAAATTAAATTAGCTTTCCACAAAAAATTCATATTGAATATAGACCTTTTTGATTATTGCAGAATCTTAATTTGTGATCCATTCCCAATTTTTGTAATAACTTCCAACAAAAATACATGATTTTTGTTTGCTCGTGTAACTCAATACAAATATCGTCAAAGTTGCCTGTAAATCTCTCCATAATCGTGCTGTGTAGTTTATTAACGTAGACATAATTGTAAAAAACTCACTACAAACAAAGTTGCACATGGAATGTATTATGTGGGATGAGTGGACTGCGCATCCCTGATTGGCTTTCATAGCGTCAAGCGTTTACAACCTGTCCAGTCATTTGATAACTTGTAACAACACAGGAGTTCTTTGCTCGCTCGCTGAAACTCAACATTGCTTGAAAACACAGGTAGGTTGCCTGTGTTGTGTGTTGTTTCTCCATAAGACCGCTTTCTATGTAATCCCACCAGGTATAAATTTTCCTTTGTGGACAGGTAATGAAAATGGAATGCACAGGTGTGTCATTTACTTACTCCACTCTATTACTCTCTTCTTGATTGAGAAGTTCATTCCATGCATGATTCATAGCGACAGGGACTAAGGGGCTGTTCATTATGCACGTGAAACTTTTTCCATGATAAAAAAGTTATCCAAAACTTTGTAAACGAGGGGGGAGTCTCAATAAATCATTGAATTAGATTTGTTGATTTTGACGTATCCAATGAACGACCCCTTAGATACTTTTATATATTAATCTTCTTTTCATTTTGGTTTCAACAGTTTCGTTAATGTTATCGTTTACATGTCATAATGTCAGTCCAATTGACCTCGTTCGATTATATCACCACAGTCTCATTGAATATTTTACATTTTACACTGTAATACTTATGCAGAATCGCAAACTCTAAACATTTCAGACGGCGCCATCGTCTCTGAAGTTTTTTTTATGCGGACCAGATCATCCATATTCAAAACTTTCAGCGTGTCTTTGATGTAATGATTAACTAGTAATTAGCTATTAAGATATTTTACAATTTTTAATCAGATTTTTATTTTGGTAGAAACAAAATATAAGTATCGTTTTTCATAACATTCCCAGCAATTAATTATGCAACCAGTTTACTCTTTGAATTTAAATAGTTAAAGAACCTAACACTAATATCAATTCCTGTTTAATAATTATCTACTTACAAATTACAGATAGTAAACTGTATTTCGCTACAATTTTTATTTAATTCACACGAGCTTTTTAACGGAAACTTGTACAAATTTATTGGAGACTATTGCTACATTTTTATTAATTCCATCCCTTCCACGAGTGAAAATCTAACAAAAAAACTTAAAAAAGAAATAAATTTGTGGTTGGATATGACAGCAGCAGGTTATTGTCAAGCAAACCCAGCTTTAAAGCTACTAAATTAAGGGGCCATGTGCAAATTACGTCATGTCAAATTGAATTGAAGACAAAACGAAACTTGAACAGAGACCCGTACAATTGAAAAGAAAATTTGTTTAACTAGAAATTTTTTTCCCCCTAAATTTGTTGAAAACCTTAAGAAACTGAACAACCACTGTCTTTTTCCCGCCCTTGACCGTTACTAGCCTGGTCTTGTTTTTCAATTTGGGTCAAGACCGTTGTGAAAATGGTGTCGACGCTGTCGTTACTCTTGGCGGAGGCTTCCAGGAATACGGCGTTCCAGGAGTTGGCCAGGCGCTTCCCGTGGTCCTGCGAAAGAAACAAAAAAAACAAAACAAAATTGTAGTGTAAACATGGATCAAATCACGAAGCAAATTTCAAATTTGTTGTTGTTATAAATTTGTCAATGACGAAAGAAATTGGAGGAGGAGGTAAAATGGAAGGGGATGGCGGTGGAGTGGCTCGATACACGGAGGAGTTTCGTGGGAGGGAATCGTGGCGAAGGTTCCGAAGGGCTGAATGGGTGTCAGGAGTGGAGCCCGAGGATGCCAGCCTTACAACTTTTATATTAAAACTAGAAAACAAATTTGAAGTGTAAAAAAAATTTGTAAATTTGTAGCAAATTTAACCTGGGAGATTTTCCGCTCCTGCTGCAGGTCCCTCTTGTTTCCTACAAGAACTATTGGCACGTTCACCTTCCCCGTCATGTCCACAAGTTTATCATAAATGACTTGAATCACCTCCAGCGACCTTGGGTCAACAATTGAGTAGACTAAAACGTAGCCGTGGATGTCCATCGAGTACTGGGTGGGGAAAATGGAGTATTCATCTTGACCTGCGGTGTCCACCAGTGTCACCTGGTACTCTTGACCACGGAGTTTGAGGTTTTTTGTAAATGTATTCTCAATCGTGGGCTCGTAGCTGTCCACAAAGTGGCCTTCCACAAATTGAATGGTCAAGGAGGACTTGCCGACGGAGCGGAATCCTAAAACGGCGATGCGGCGTTGTTTGGGCGGCATTTTAAACTGAAAAAAAATTACACAACAAACAATTTACAATTAACCTAAAGTAATTTAATCAAATTTATTTACTGGAACACAAATTTACTTAAAGATTTAGAGCTGGAGACTCACCTGGAGAAGATTTAATTTTATTTGCTGGAGAACAATAAACAAACTAAAATGCACAAAATAATAATGGATTATTTAACGCCGGCAGATCCTCACATGATTGGTCACTGATTAATAATTTAATTTATCTAAACTGGATGGAAGTTTAACCAGAAAATGATAATATTTAAGTTTAAGGATTGAATGAAGAGAGAATTTTGTTTGTTTGGAGAAGTTGTTTTTGGGTAGTGCGCAGTTGAGAGATGCCAGCTGAGAATGCAGCAATAAAAAAAAACATGTGGGGCGACCTGGGACAATGGAGAAAAAAAAACAAGCTGACGAGTGAAGAAAACAAAACAGAGTTTTTTTTAAGTAAAAGCATGGAAGTGGAAGATGTTTGTGTGTTTGTTTTTAGTTTTAATTGTTGGTTAAAATGTTAAAATATTAAAAATGGAATTGGGATTGTGAATGGCCACAATGTGGGAAAGATTTGCGTCAATAATTTGTTTGACGCCACTAAAAACCGGGAGTTAGCGGGGTGAATGATCCAAATGTTATCCTTATCCAGTGTGTGAAAACCAGTCCGTTACACCACGAAATCTTGAAGTAGCGAAAGCAAAGCCGCCTTCATTGAGTACGTTCGCATGAACTCAATGATATCAATTAATACGAACCATTGAATTCATGTACCATTTCAGTATGAACCAATGAAAACATGATACATTGAATATGGAACAATGAATCCATAAATCCAGGAACATCAGATTCTATGTTTTATTTCCCGGATTCTGATTTCATCATTATCTTTAATTGTGCATTTAACTCGTAATTATGACAATATTAACCACGGGTGCGTTGAGCAAAAATGATCAGCTGACACAGTTCTATCGATTTCACGAATTAAAAATTTTGCTCCATAACGAACCATCATTAACTTTAATTGTGCAATTAACTAGTGAAGCTGACTGCATAGAAACATGAAACATGGTTTCAGAAAACCTTGGTACCTCACAATGATACCCTGAAAACTTGAGCCAGATTCGTCCAACAGTATTCGAGATATAAAGCGAACGGACAGACAGACAGAAAATACAATCCTATAAAGTAGCTTTCGCTACTTAACAAGGTTTGGAGTAATTTGGTTGTTGACTTGGAGGAAAGTTTTATTCTGTTGACGGAGACTTCGTACCTTTCTGTAGTTTGTGGGAGTTTAGAAAATAAGTAAAGTCGTCAATGAGATTTATGCAGAGACTAAGAACAATTAAGGCAACCATTAAGAATTCAGGGAAGGACGGTGTGAACGGGAAGGGACTTGTGGAGGATTTGACAGGGGCGACAATTAGGGAGGAGTTTCCAAACGTTTCGGTTGATCAGTAAAGTCGACTTACGGACTGTTTCAAGAGAGCGGCTTCCAGAAAAAGTATCCAAACACAATTTTAGAATAATAGTTAATCTTTGTAATTTGTGGGGTTGATTAATTAATCAAGAATTTAAAAAGGATGATGTCAGCTGTCCAACTGAAAAGGGAACCTCAAGATGAGGACGATGTTTCCATCTCAAAGGACCAGAGGAGAAGGCCAATGATTCACATTTCGAACCAGGTCCTTAGAATTCCCAGATTCAAATAATTTTAGTGATAATTAGTGGATTTGAAATCAAGGTTAACTAACAAGTTTGTGTAACAGGTGTGTGGATGGATTGGTGAGCAACCCAAGGCAGGCTACAGACGCCGAGAACGACGACGCCAATGATGGCGAAGGTCCGCACTTTTATAACTTTATTTGTAGCAATTGAAAAAATACTTCAATTTTATGGTTTAATTAATTGAATAGGCATTACTCTCGATTAAACGGACACCATAACCAAGTCGGAAGTCCATTTTTGTCTGTGACCATCGCCTGGGCTGCCATTTCCTGTTGAAATCCACACCTGCAAACCCTTCCGCTTCACAGTGTACGCTCCATTTGGGATACCTCCAAATCAAACAAATAGTATGAACGACTTCACTTCACCAGTATTGTCTGAAATGCAACACCCTCCAACACAATGGGACTGAAATCCACATGGAGACTGGCCAGAAATTTTTACCTGGAGAACTTTGAACACACTACATTAACAAATCTCCGACGCCTCAACTTATCATCTTCATTTCATACAGTTTCTGTTATTTTTGCGTGAGTCCTGCAAATCCAGGAGGATTTTGACTTGCTGGAAATCCTGGTTTACGAAGAATCCCACTCCGAAACCCCTCCGCAGCTCGGAGTTACAGCAAAAAGCGTTCAGTGACTGGAAATATCAACCCGAAAGTTTGGTTGTCGGGATTTTTTTTTCCTCACCAGTTTACGTGGAGGTGTATGTACGGATAACTAAGGGGGATCAGGTCGATGGGAGGAGGAGATGGAGGAGACGGATTGTAAGGAGGAAAAAGAAGAAACGTGTGAATCCTATGAAGCACGTCAAAGTGGAAGGGATGGAGGAGGAAAAGACTGGGGTAGAGGGGGAAACTCCGAGGAAACAGCCAGAAAGGGAAGCGAGAATCAGAACGGTGGAGTTTCTCAGGAACTTATTCGAGAAGACGGGGGAAGAGATGGAAATAATGGAGGAAGTGATTGAAGAGGAGGAGAAGGAGGGTGAAAAACCTGTGGAGGGTGAGAGTAGCAAAGAAGGGGATGGAGGGGAGGTGATTTAGAAGAAGCAGGTGGCTGCGTTACAAGAGAAAAAAAGTGCGGAAAAGGGGAAACACTCCTCCCTGACACCCAAGAGGGGCTTAATCAAATTGAGGAGATTCAGATTGAGGGCGACGACCTCGACGATTTGTTTTACGAAGATGGCGAAAGTGACGAGGATTTCAACTTGGACGCGGCTCACGACGACGTCCACTCGTTGACCGAGACGAGTAGTGAGAGTGACGACGAAGAAGACGACGACCCGGAGGACTACTCCCCGGCAGGACCATCACCGAAGCGGGCGAGAACATCGATCTAACGACGAGGAGGGCGGGGTAGAAGATAATTAGCTAATTAAACCAATATTGTGGCTATTTTAATTGAGTTGTAAGGGATACTAAAAATATTTTATTATTTGGTTCCAGGTCCGGGGGCGACTACGATCCTTTTAACTTTATCCTCCACGCTCCGGCAAGTTCCCCCTCACCACACAACATGAACATGGCAGGCATGTCCGACTTCAAGAAGCGGCTGCACTGCCGCATCCGCAAAAAGTCCTCAATGCCCAGTCCGGAGCCAGTCTCCGCTACAGGCGAGCCCGACCCCCGGGTCGACTTCAGGTTTGACTATCATCCTGGTACTGGCGCCCTTATGCTCGACGACGTCCAGGTCTTCATTCACCAATCCTCTCAGACCCTCCAGTGATAAATGTGGATACAAGTTGTGCCCGACTGACAAGCCCCGTCGGTCCGTGCCCCGGATAAAGTGCGAAGCCACTCTCGGCTACTACCGCCGCTACCTCGACCACATCAAGGGACACCAGATAGGCTTCATGTGAGCTGTGTAAAGCCGCTCTTGTTCGAGAAGGCCCTCAGGTCCCACCACTGGGGAAATCAGAACGCTAATGAAATGACCGTCGCGATAGCCCGTACGGAAAAAGACCCCCGCCGGAAGCACGACCCGTTTTTATTCTGCACCACGTGCGCCAAAGTTTTTCGCCAAAAAGATGCTCCTTCGCCAGAACGAAAAGGCCCATGCCGAGAACCTCGAGCGGATCGTCTGCACCCTGTGCGGAAAGACGTTGCTCCCCAGTGGGTTCATCAGGTATACAGGACCAGGTATGGCTTGAATTCACATTTTATAATTGTTTATGTTAGATTTTAATTAAACAATTAAGATTTCGATTGATTTGTATTGTAGGAAGGCTGCACCCGCCATGAAGTGAAATTCGAGGGCAGCGGCACCCCGATGATGCGCCACAAAGGTCGAAACTACCAACTCGCCCCGGCGGTGATCACTCCAAAGGCAGAGCCAATTTAACATCAACAAGAAGGAAGGGGTTGTAGGCGTTGGGGGTTGGGTGTATGGAATGGATCACTTTATCCTTTAAAGATTATAAAATAAAGTCATGTTGAAGTGAGGGGCCCCACCGATATCTATTTCACTTACTTCACTTAAACCCTTTAAAGATTAAACTAAAGTCATGAAGCATAAAAATGTCATTCTTGATCTAGTCTCAGAGTGGAAGCTCCTATTCCACACGAAGAATATAATATCTTGCGTGTCCGCGAATACTTTAATAAATCATAAAATCTACTCATCATTCTATTCACTGAGGGGAATCTTGTGTTATCATGACGCGCACCGGTACGATAAATATTGCGGATCGAAATCTCAAACCTTTCTGTTTAGGTTTAGTTATAATAGGTTTAGATTTGGCGTTTAAAACGGCGTATGATTTGATAAAATGTAAAATATGAAAATAATTTGCGAATACACTAAATTTATTAACCTAAAGTTATACTGGAATATCTTTGCATTGAATTATTGCATACGTTTAACCCTAATCGACATTTACATACATTACATTGACACATCTCGTTGAAATTCGGTTTGTTCTAAACAATGACAAAGCTTCACTTCTAAAGCCACATTTATTTACAAAATTCCAACGCTGTTAAAATCAACAATTTCTTATTAATGGGTCAATAATTTGATAATGTGGATAAACGATCGACGCAGTATACTGTGTTAACATATCGACTTTTTTTAAAGCAGGTTTTACATTGATATAGTACACCTACCGTGTCCAACTCTTTAGCAAACCGACCAGAGAAAATATGTATTTATGCTAAGGTGTTGTTTTGCTTTAGTTTGCGTACGGTTGTTGCTTCTCAAAATGAAAATCAGTGTAGATTATGTAAAAATGGAAATATGTAAAAACATGCATGTAAAAATTTAAAAGTGCATGGATAAATGAAAGGGGTTTGGAAAAATGGAAATATGGAAAAATGTAAAAATTAAATTTTTTAAATAAAAATCATGCGACATTGCCATACAAGTTTACCAAACTGCTAAAACACACTATAATCCTTCTTCTTGTGTATTATGAAACATTAGAATCCAAACTAAGGTTTCCAAAATTAATGAGAATACTATACTCTGTGACTACCTAGTGGGGATTCACAAAAAAATCGGGAGTTATAGTCATTAACTGATATTTATAACGAAGTACATACTTAATTGTTAGCACTGAATGGACGAAAGTTAACGTATTTGTCGATGGGATATGCCGTGTGTGGCTTTAATAGAGCATTTTTAAGGGAGTTTTTCCATATTTCCATTTTTACATGATTTTACATATTTCCATGTTTTTTCATGGAAATATGTCAAAATGGTCATTTTCCATGGAACAATAACAACACTGATGAAAATATGGAACACACTCGAACGAACTGTTATCCTAAGTGTCTTGTTTTATTTATTTTGCAAACACAATTCCCGCTAACTTTCATCCTTTCAAATGTAGAGTTAAGGATTCAAATTTTTCCGCCAAATGCCATTGTCCGCTATTAAATTAGCGATCCGCCCAAACTCCAGAGTGTCAATGCGTCTGGTCACGTTAACATAAACATTTAACGCTGCGTTTTGATTTCCACTGCCCCCAATGTTTTGAATGTTTTTGATAATTTCTACTTCTGTTCTTAGATCATTTAATCTGTTGGTTAATTGCAAGCGAAGATGGTTGTCGTTAATTGTGCTGATACTGGCGTGAAGGTCGTCTTCCACAATTCTAACCCGCTCCCGCAAATTAGATATTTCAGTGGCTTGCTCACTGTGCAGCCTGTGGAGGGCGGCTATATTTTGTTTTAGAAAAAAAAGTTCCAACCGTCAATTTTTAAAATAATTTAACAGTTTAAATTGGTTTATGATTTGTGATTGTATCTGTCTCAAGTTTACTTGTGTGGTCCACACCCGCGTTGATTCCGTGCTGACATCCAATATCCCCACAGACCTGAAGTATTTCTTGTTTAAAAATGTTAGACTTGCAAATCCCAGGGGTAAACATGTAGTTAACTATTAAGAAAACAGTCAAAGACCAAGCAGCTGCCATTTTTAATTGTGAATAGTTACTACTGTAACCGCGCATTACTAACCAACTAAAAGAGAATGACGGATGTACTACTAAAAATGTATCATATTATTCGAAGGTTTTAAAGGAAGATTAACTAGGAGCTCGACATGCAGCCCAGCATTATCATATGAGAAAAA